>JAKUCD010000074.1:0-57644 GCA_030563525.1 Nadsonia commutata
CCCCTATCGGCCTTTACCGATTCATATTAACTAAATTAGAGAACCTTAACTAGGCTTCGCCTTGTTACTGTTACATTAAAATTGAGTGATATCCTGCTAATTTTTATAATATGGTTGTCCTTGAGGAGCGTATGGGCACATCATGAAATACATAACTTCTATCAGTAGAATATTTTTTTCATTGTCATATATATTATCATTACAGGATCTAAATATGCTAAAAGTCAAATATATCGCCGGATATCCCCGCCTCTGAACACCAGTTTTGAACTATGCCCTTCCAACGCTGCAGAATCTCGTACCATTTCATCAATGCATCTGAATACATAATTTGAGGGTCCAGTTTAGTTCGTTGTGGATCAGATGAGGATCCAACCTCATTCCCCGTATTTGCTAGTGTAATCATACCTAAATTGGCTGTGTCCGTTACCAGCGTTCGAATCCACATCACTAGTTCCTGAGCCAAACCCCAATCGTGATCATGGATAAGCATATTGCGTAACCAAGCCTCAAAAATTTTAACATCACGGCTCAGCGGACCCTCGGCATGATCATTATCGAACCATCGTTTTATAATCCTATACATTCTACCTAAAGTTTCAGGTCCCATTCTACTTTCTGACTTTAAACCGGGAAACTTCAAATTCCCCTTGTCCATTGAGCCTTCTGATGAGCCATCTACACGAGCCATCTTCGGTTTATAATTTCTTAAACTTATTCTTTTATAAATACCATTTTGAGGGCGGCTAATGAAATCTGAATTTTTCTTACCATGATTGGCATTTGGTTTGAGTGCTCTTTCCCGCCGCCAGGCTCCAATATATTCTTGTTGAATATCCGATGGCAGTTCTTGGAATGTATCCAAATCGATACCTTTATTGAAAATATACTTTTGTAACTCTATGTCTTCAATTTTGTTTTTGGATTTTCCAAGTTTGTCTTCATTGCTAGTTTTGTTCATATCTATTATAACATGTCTGTTTAGTTTCGAAGGGGTCGGATTCGTTGGTGATCCCTCTAAATTATCCAGCGAGGCGATGTTCGCTCCTACTATCCCCCTTGATTTAGAATATAGCTTAATAGGCGATGGCGTTATTGGTATTCTTTTATTAATATCATGGCCTGTTTGTTTTCGACTACCAGTTAATTTTACTGGTGATCTAGGCCGAGGTTTAGTCGGCGTGGTAGGTGCACTTAAAACTCTCTGAACTCCCCCTTTCTTTTTAGGTGAAACGATAGATATCATCTTGCCTGAAGTATATTCTGCTGTGGGCTTGGACTCCGGTTCAGGGGTGACTGCATCTCGAGATCTTAGTGAAATACTAGACTCTGAGCTATCACCCAGGACCCTTAATTTGTACTGAGCTCGTACCTCGCGTTGCAATTCCAATGGTAACAATTCAAACATTTCCCAATCAATATCATTCACACGAGGTGTTGATGTAAAGTCAATAGGTATTTGACTATTATTTGGCGGGAATTCACAGATTTTATGAGCTAGATGGGCTTTCAACTGTTCACGTTCATTAATGATCTCTTGTTGGATGGATAAAGGCAATTCTCTAAATACCTGCGAGTCAAATGACTTGTCGCCATTGTTATCATCTTCGGTACCGATGTCATCTGATTCTATGTTCCTTTTACCTATATTCCGCTCACTCCTTTCTTGCACTATCTCCCGCCTAATACTTGAGGTCAATTGATTGAACACATCCCAATCAATATCATCTAGCGTATTCAGCGATTGATCTCTATTTTTCTTCAGGACGTTCTTAACTTCAGAAAAGCCCCCATCATTCCTAGTTATTGGTCTTTTATCGCATCTTGCCCTAGGGGTGGGGGTTAAAAATGAGCCGGTGTCGTTCCTTCTAGTGTTAATTGAAGACGACTCAGTGGTATCCTCGATCCTACTAAATCGAGTGGGAGTATATACCCGCCCTTTATTGTTATTGGCAGATGTATGCTCTTGTTGACGTGCTAATTTAATATCACGCTTGATACTTGATGTCAATTTATTAAATACGTCCCAATCGATAGCATCTGATGAAAGGATGATATTGTTCTCCAGAGGTGAAGATCTAATATCATCGTTAATTGTAGCCAGTTGTCTGGCTAAAAATTCTTCCTTCTCATTCATCCTCTCCTGTCCCACATTCTCGATGGCCGGTAAAGGATTAAATACGCTATTGTTATTGACCAATTCGGTCTTCAATGATGATGGAAGGGCTTCAAATACCTCCCAGTCAATTATTTCTTGTCGTACATTCTTGGTTTGATCATTAATAAGTTCCGTTAGCATATTATCGGTAGCGACATTGTGGTTGGTATTCGAACTATCTTCGGTCCCGCCAAGTGGCTTTTTCAAGAAAAATTTAAGAACACTAGGTTGCTGTTTATTCGGATCGCCTGGTTTAATCGAAATAATGTCTAAAAATCCTATGCTAACGCCCATACCCCTCAATTCACGCGGTTTAATCTCCAATTTCTGAACATTACTCCAACAAACTCGAATAATTTCTGCCAAATCATTAGTCGGGAATGGAACGGTAGTAATCTTGGCGTGGTATGTACATGGACCATGACCCATAAACTTGCTGCCTGAAAATTTGGCCTCGGGGCCCAAGTCCCGGCTAAATATTTTCAATTCTTCGTTGAGCTGCTCATTATCAAAAGCCTTATCAAAATCATCTTCATCACCACCGTCAATAACAATATTGTCATAATTAGTTTCATTTTTATCATCATCATCATTAACATTTTGCTCTCTGGCTACTCGTGCTAATTCCTTTTCGGTGTATATGGTTTTATAAACTTTGGTACCAATCCTTCGACCGCCATAATTATCACCTTCTAAGGCCAATCTACTTACCAGTTCCTTACACAGATTATTCACAAATATCTTAACTTCACTCTCATCATTCAATCGAACTCCCCAGGAAATTTCCACACTAACGGCCTTCTGTCTCATATTTCTGAATAATTCTTGTTTACTCAATGTTCTCAAATCCACGTTAGAACGATCTATACCCCTAGAGGCCCAGTAGAAATTTTTTGCTCTTTTAGTACCTAGTAATTTAGTTAAACGACGAAGAGGGACTTTTCGTAATTCTCCAGCATTTCTGATTGGGGTTAAAAGCGAAGCCATCGATGATCCCACACCAGGTAAATCCTTGATCGGGATATTATTCAAAAACTGTGAGATAGCCTCATCAGAGGTAATATCCCTTTCGGCTTGGGTAACTGGGCCTGCATCAGGATCCAGTATTGTATCAACAGATTTCATACAATTTATAGCACCAGGTCCAGTGGCAAAGTTTATGAGACTGTCCTCATCTATACAGTTCAACATATCATGGGGAAATAGAAAAAATTGACCTCGCGGTTTAGCCTTTCTCAAACATAATTTAGCCAACAGGATATTCACAGATCCACCGACTGATACCTCGCAGCCACCGGTTTCCTTCTTAACTTGATATCGGATGTACGTGGCTATTCGAGCACAAATTCTTTCCAAATTTTCGTCAAAAGAATTAGTGTTGAGATTAGAGTTATTATCACCCCGTTGACTGATGTACTCAGGTTGCTTTTGAAGTTCAGATTCCACTAAATTAGTAACATCAACCAATACTTCATCCACACTTACTGGATACACCACCCGAGCCCCAATGTTAATAACTACCTCATAAAAGGTTCTACTAGCTTTTTCGTAAGCGTCGAAATCATAGGGTAATGATTTGATATTCTTACAAAGTCGACGGGCTTCTCCAAATGACATACCATTTTTAACCCCATAAGATCGAGACACATAGTTGCATGAAGATACTGAAGAATGTGGTGCTCCATGTGATACGCACACGGGGGTACTGGGTGAAATATCTGGTCTGAGTAAAAGTGCTACAGAGGCAAAAAAGCAATCTAAATCAATATGCAGAATAATGGGGTATTTGATCTCCGTGGGAGGGAGGGGGGTAGCATTTTGAGTCAACCTTGGAATATTATTTGCGTCTTGATTCAAAATTCGGCGTTGGAATTCTCGCTTGAGGTTAGCCTTCCAACTTGATAAGTGATGTAATCGGGATTTAGAGTAATAATGTGCAATAAATTCTGGATCAGTAGTACCAATTTTTCTCTTTTTTGTGGTTTCGCTGATTTCAGGTTTTGCTACTCCTAATGTCACTTCTGATTTTTTCTCATCTGTCGCGGGAGATTTTGATTGTTCACTGGTTGAAGGCTTTGAGTTATTCATTGCATTACTGACAACACCAAAGTTTTGTAGGCTTTTAGTCTTTATAGTGTTCATCGTACCTGTTACACGGAACTGGTCCCAATTTAATATCTTTCCTGCCTTGATACACTCGGTAACCCATGCTGGCTTAACTACACGATACCCGGAATTTATCCATTTTTGTTTTTTACCAGCCGCTATTTCTCCACATACAATATAATCTATCTTACTTATCCCGCCTGCTGCCCCAGGATTAATAACATAAATACCCCCATGCAATATAACCATACGGTGGATCGCCGATGACGGGGGATCAGCGTGTCCGTTGAGGTAAATAACCAAGTTTTTGAATATTTGAGGATACTTGCCATCGATTATTTGATCACTCTTTTGATTGACTCTATTGTCTCCTCCTCCATCACTTTCTTCTGCTTCTTTAGCTTGGTGTTTTTCGAACTCTAACTGAGCTCTAACCGTTTCCTTGTCTCCTATTTGAAGCTTTATTCGCTTATTTTTTATATACGTGCCCATGTCTTCATAATCAAACTCTTGGTAGAGGGGATCGGCATATTTGAACCCCGGTTCACCCTCTGCGGGTACATTTTCGGTACAAGCGTCCTGCGTTGCGTGATGGCCTTGCAAACCACGAGATTTCGCAGTGTCAATTGTACCGAAAATACTAGACGAAGTTTCCTCTTCCTCTGTCGAATTACTGTTGCCTGGGTATCGCTTTGGTTCGTCAATTTGTCGATTAACTGGACTGGTATAATTAGCTTCCGGTAGTTTTTTATCGGCATATACCTGAACTAATTGAAGTTGCTTGTGCTGCTGTTGGCTCTCGATAATCTTCTGCTCCCTCTGTTGCTTCTCCAATTGGCCTATGTAACGGTAAAATTCAAGCTCATCAGGATCATCGTAGTCCAAACCGTATGGATCAGTTTCCGGCTCAATTGGTGGCTTTCGCAGGTTACCATCGTGTTTTTGTCCCGACATTATACCTCTTTACTGAACTTAAAACACTCCATAAAATTCATGATACGCCGCGCAGATTAATAAGTAGTCAACGCAATAGGTGGAAATCTGGTTTTAGTTGAGCTGAACCTTTTCTTCTTATCTCAAAGTTTCATTATCGGCCACAGTATATGAAATATATACCCTAACCACCGCTGGTCGGAAATGCTTACAGGAGGGTAACCTGCTCTCGGTTTCTAATTTTCATCAATTTGGTCCTGTTTTGAAGGGTAAGTACTCGAAATCGCTTGATTACACACGCGCATTACAACACAACACATCATACAAAATGGCTTTCGGTTTATTCGGTGGTTCCTCCTCTTCCAGCACTGATGCTGACAAGGTTTCAGCTCCTATTGCTGCCTCAGCTCTTTCTACCTCTACCTTAGCCGCTAACGCTGCTAAGGCAAAGAAGCAAATTCAAGAACAAATCTCCCAAGAATTAGCCATTGCCAACGCTACCGAACTTGTTCAAAAGATTACTGAAAACTGTTTCCAATCTTGTATCAAAAACCCCGGCCCGAATGTTGATACTGCCCAACAAAAGTGTACCGAACAATGCTTTGAAAAGTACATGCATGCTTGGAACTTAGTCTCCAGAGCTTACATTGGTAGAATTCAACAATCCAAGTCCGACTTCTAAGTTAGAAAGACTGAGGGCATGAAAAGTAATGATTCAACAGTTGAAGATTTTCAACTGTAAATAACTTTTATCATTACGTTTTATACATGTAATGATTCTTTGTACATATTCTGTTTTTATATTTTAATACTATTTATTATCAAGTGCAACATTGGGCTATACTTTGAGTGCTACACTTTTCCCCGGAAGAGCAAAACATAATGGATAATCCATATTACCATATTAAATTTGATCAAAGAATAAGATTCGTTTACTAGTAATATCAGCAAACTCTTGACTTTTTCTAACACAGAATGAATGCTGAACGTCAGCCAGGGATTCCATATTCATCGCGCCCTTACCAACTTCAATTAGAGTATTTGGTGATGAACTAAAACTCTTTATCAATTTTGATCGACTCGTAGTAGCTACCCAATGATCATTTTCAGCAAACCAGAGCCAAATATTGAAATTCGAGTTACTGGAATCCGTGGGCCAAAATCCAGCAATATCATCAGATTCTAATTCGCCATCGATTCGATTCATTTCTTCATTAGCTAATTTCAAACACTGATCACAGATATCGGCACGATTAATTAATCTCATAGTTGCCTCTACAGCAAATTCTTGGATATCCTTACCCATAACTTTGTTAATTAAGAACTTCTGCCAGCTATACGGAACATAAGAGCTGATCATTTTAGATGCAGTAGAAGCAATATTAGAAAGAGATAAATAGGGTATCAGTCTTTCGACTTTAGATTCCCAAAATACTAACTTCTTGCCCTTGTCACTTTTACTGATTTCAATCACTGTTGGGGTAACAAGGCCTACAAATTTGAGATCAATATTTGATTCAGAGGCGATCTTAACTGCTACACGCTGAGCTATCCACGATCCCACCGAATGACCAAATAAGTATATCTGGCGATTCTCATAACCCTTACATAAACTTATCACAAGATCCACCTTATGTTGAACTTGCTGATCCAGATCAAAAAAAGCATGTCCTGGTTTGAGATATTTTTTAGATTCGATTTCGTCAACCTGAGGATCATGCCCTAAATGGGACGGACAAAAAATTTCATAAGTTGGTAGTTGTTTACTGAGATGCGAAAGGTAAGAAGTGTAAAAGTGGGGTAATCCTGGATTGCCAGGAATGAAAAATATCAACGGAGCAGGTGCCGATAATAAATTAGCCGGTGTAGATGTTGATGCCGAAGAATGACCATGCCCCAGGGCCCCAAATCCAATAGGCTTAGCTATAAAGGCCCCCGTGGGCGCTAGATAAGAAGAAGTAGAATCAATGTAAACTTCTAATGACATGATTTATATTCTGGGATTATGAACGATTTTTTCACTGGTATTGACTAAAGTTTAACTTCGTTCGACAGGGTCCCAGATCTATCGATGGTGCGGCTTTAACGGGTTGATGAGACCTACTGTTCAGTTTTTCTGACGTCATCTAAAGCCAATTATATCCAGAGAGCCTCTTTTCAGAATAATGATAAATAATCTCAATAGCGTCAAGTGTGAGATTATATCATTACCTGCACTAAAATTTTGGCTGGTAATATCCAAAAAAAATGGTTTCCATCTGAAATAAAAAAGAATTCTATCAGATCCCGGCGGGACTCGAACCCGCAACCACTACCACCGGAAGATAGCACGCTACCATTGCGCCACGAGACCAAAATAGAAAAGCCCAACGGGGGGGTCGAACCCCCAACCTTGTGATAACTTTAATTCTGATTGAACAGATTTTAAGAGTCACACGCTCTACCGATTGAGCTAGCTAGGCAAATTTTGATTCGACCCAGGATCGAACTGGGGACGTTCTGCGTGTTAAGCAGATGCCATAACCTACTAGACCATCGAACCATAACTGAAAAATTTAGTGTTTTGTCATACCAGAAGTTTGGCCCGAGAATTTTAATTTTTTCGACATAAATATAATAAATACGCGCCCGAAAGGTCTACGTCCGCATTACACAGCTTAATATATACTCATTTATTTTTAATTCTGCATACTGTCAAAACCTTATTTAATTTACAATAAAATCTCAAATTGAGGGTTTATATTGCTCTGTTTTCCGTATATTTCTTCGTAAATCTCCCGACGAACATCAAACTTTAATGGAAGAAAGGGAAGAAAATTCAAATATTAAAGACAAAAAACTAACAAATACGGTTTTAAATATTAAGACCCCAAATTGTTTCTTTTGAGACTTAAAGAAAATTATGAAGCCAAGAGAGGTTGTGAAAGATACCAGAGAGGCTGATGATACCCATTTCAGTACACGATCACTTTGTAACTAGATCTACGGGTTATAATATGATTTAAAAATGTACTTCTATTAATAATATCTATAAGTATAATCGGATCATAAAATGAAACTGTAGAAACCACAGAAACTCAGTTCACTTGGCTAATCCATCTGCCATCGATTCTCCATCAAAAAGTTTGAATTAGCTTCTAGCAATATATTTACTACCAAGACCTCCATTTAATCGTTCCCACTCTTCAAAACCACCCTCAAGAATGAAAATTTCTTGTTTATCTTCTTCTTTAAGTTCACTGCCTTCTTGGGTCCATCTAGCGTAAGCCCGAGCGGCACTAGGTCCTCTGATTTGACTCATCATACAGTGAAAAACCACACATTTGTAATCCTTTAATTTTTGACTGAGCTCAGGCATTTTGGTTAAAAAGTCAGAGGAGGGAATATTCAAAGATGTAGGGATATGAGGTCCAATGTGATCATCATCTCTAACGTCAATGATGACGAATGGTTGGCCAGGAGTGGGAACTGAGTTAATTAAAGTTGCGAGAGTTTTGGGGTATGAATCCAACCACGACTTTAAAGTAATAGGTGAAAGATACCTTATCGTGTTCATTGTGTTTTCCGTTTATAGTTGATGTTACTGTTGTAAAATAGGTGGTTCTTATCAAGAAACAAGATTCCGTCAGGCTCTATCAGATTCTTGATTTTCACTCCCAACGTTCCAAAAGCGCGATTAGGATTAGTATTTGCAGGTTACACTATTTCTGATTTTTTTTGGGCATTTATGGGAAAAAGAGATGAAGCATAAATCAATATACAAGTTTATTACATAAATATCCTTCTTCTCATCACTCTGCTTCTTATCACTCACCTTCTCATATCATCCATTTCAAGTAATAAATCAGATCAAATAGGCGAATGAAAGTCCATTTTCAATGCTATTTCAATTTTAAACATTGATTCTGGATTTTGATCTATTCCATATAGAGTCATAGACATATGCAAGCACAATTAAAAATTTATATAAAAACATTAGTAAAACATGCAATTTAGTGTTGTACTAATAACTCGGCTTCAGAATCATCTTCAGAATCCTTTTCATCTTCATCTTCACTAGCTGCGTGACCGACATCAACAGCCGTATCATCTTCACTCACCTCTTCTTCACTATCATTGGAATCATCCTCACTGCCCTCTTCACTACTTTCCTCCTCACTAGATTCCTCTTCCTCAGAATCATCTTGTTCAGTAACGACATCAGCAAAGAAATCATCAAGAGTCTGTTTTTTCTTGGGTGCAAATTGATTCACAGCCATTGAGTTTACAAAACCTCCACTTCTAATAGATGAATTACCGAAGCCAGTACTTGAATTTGTCATAGTGACACGAGACGGTGTAGACTTACCGGGAGCCGTATTAGTAAAAGATCTTTGATTTTGTTCGGCCACACTAGCTTCAGACGATTCTTTTCCTTTACCATCTCTGACGCTCTGGTCAACTAAGAATTGGTCATCAGTCCATTCCACAATACCCTTATAACCATCAACTCGGTGATCCAATACTAAACTAGTTGATAATAGGGCAAAACGTGATCCGCTAGACTTTTGAGTATCCTTTTCAGACTTCATACCAGGGGTTGGCTTAGGCGCTTGTAACATAAGGGTTGCCAATTCAGCATGCTTTCGGTCAGATAACAATGACTGAAACATACGCGCACGATCTCTAGTATCATAATTCATATCGTACCTAGCCAAGTACATAGTATGTCTGAATAATTTAGCTATAATGCTATCATCTTCTGGAGTGTAGAATCCACTTTCTTCAACTTCTTCAACAACTTCCTGGTCAACCGATCCGCTCTTATTTAATTCTAAATGAGTACAGTAAACTTTAGCAGCTAGTAGGACAATTTGATATCTTACCTCTTCATCCTCCTTTGCAAAATCTTTCAACAACAACCTCAACAAATCGGGGCCAAATTTATTCTTAGTGAAAATAGAAAACTCACCAATTAACCAAATAATACTTGCCTTGGCCGATGCACCAATTACCTTTTTACGTCTATCATTAGATTTAGGAGAGTTGATTAACGCCTTCGATAATTTCCATACAGTCTTAATATGCGTGCTGGGATCTTGCTGAATCAAAAATCTAATCACAGTGAGGGATTCGTTAACTACCGTTGAATCATTAGATTGAATTTGTCGGAGTAGCCATTTAAGACTCATTTTACCAACCTTAGCGCTATTAGAACATTTACCTATTGACTTGATTGATTCAGCAATGATAACTTGACTGACCGATGTTAAGGCGTAATATTTCAATTCTGATAAAATCGTTGAGGCATTTTCTTCATCACATAACAAAGATAAAATTTCGAGCTTTAATTTGGAAATATCTTCCGGATCACCAGGGAATAAATAGAAACTAGATAAATAGCTTTTTCTCAAGATATCCCTTCTACCTTTTTGAGCAAGGACCAATATATTTTTCATCACAATCAATTCGGTCGCCCTAGATCGCTTTCGGATTAATCTAATTAAAGAACCCATGACATCGGAGTACTCGTTAAACAACTTCGCTGGAAGAAGATAACAATAAGCCTTAACCACTGACAGTACCACAGACCCATCAAGACTATAAATTAGAGAATGAATAGACTTCAAAAACAACTCTAAATCAGAATCTAAAACAAACTCAACCTCGGCACCCGAGGATTCGTTATCGAACTCTTCATCAGTCAGGGCTTCAATTGTCGATTGCAGTTTACCGTTTTCATCAACAATCACTGTTTTCTTCTTCGGCTTGGCGATATTAAGTCGAGTATATTGAGTTAAAAGATCGATAGTAATAGTTTGACTCCATTCATTAAATCCGGTGACGTTTTTACAGATTCTTCTATACTTATCATGAATTAAATCAAATCGGTCAGGACATAATTTAGAGTAAGCGATGAGTGCCTCACCAAGAACTTCACAACATGTATCGTTTAACAAGACTTCCAACAACTCTAAAAGGGTCGGTAAGGTTGAGGGATCCAGCTCAAAACATTTAATCAAAGACGATGCTGCTGACTTCTTTACCAAGGGTGAAAAATCGTTAACACCTTTTTTGATCCCCATAAGAACAATCTGAGAGATGACAGGTACCCTTATACCGGATATTACCTTGATTGCCAAGGACCTTATAAGAGAATTCTGATCATTGAGTGATTTTTGAATAGTGTTGATTGATAATAACGCTAAATCGGGCTCGCGATCCGCGTATCTTAATAGATATATGTACACTAACTTCCGTATCTGTAATGTTGGCGCGGCAATGTTATGGACCACGCTAGCAAAGTACTCAGACACATCAGTACCTCCGGCCATAAGGCTAATAATTTGCTTCATACCCGAAAGCTTATCCCGCTCACTACGAGAGTCAAGCAAGTGCTTGATATCTTTGGTGTCATAGAATGTATCTTCGATCAATCTGGACGATGCCACATTGGCTGCCTCTAGCGTGAAATCACGGGCAGATCCTAACACAGCACTGATTTTAGAGAATGAGTCGACCATTTATCGATAATTTAAACACAATTGATTATTTTTCCTCTCTTTTTTTTTAGAGTAGATTGCCGAAAGAAGGGCGCAATCGGATCAAATCAGGAGTAAATATCCCTAATCTCTAATTCAAGGCTCCAAATTACAAGCTGCAGCAACGGCCGGGTAAGCACACAGAAGCGCCATCTCATTCCGTATTGAATGAATTCGGAGAACTTCAAAACCAAATGATTAGAATGATGTTTAACTTTAAAATTACAACTATAACTACAAACACAAATATTTCAAACATGCATATGATAACTAATAAAATTTATATCCAGATATCCAACTCGGCTCTCTTGTAATTATCCTCCTCCAACTCGGGATAATAGGGGACCATAGCGTCGGCGCTTTGGACGTAAGCGGTATTATAAAGACGCCAATAGGGTTTTCTGACTTTACGGGCACTATGGAATAGACCAGTCCAAATATAGTTAAGGACAATGGACACACCAATACAATTTCTCACACCATCAATACCATCTAAAATTCTTTCAATGACGTGGGGAGACGTCTCAAAGATATTAGGCATTAACAGGTTGAGTAAATGGATCATGGCATCTTCACAGCCATGTCCCGTAACACCAAGGGCAATATGCTTAATGACCGACGCTGCCGTTTGTCTATGGACATGATCACGATCTACGAGCGCATCTTCTAACAAGGGCGTTACGGCGTAAACGTAATCCTTGGCCATATCACCGATGTATTCAAACAAGAAACTCATAGCTTTCAAGACACCGTTTTGCACGTTTAATTCCGGTACACGGTATTCGTTCATCAACGCAGGTAAAACTGTGAACGGTGAACATGTTTCAGCTACAATGCCAATGGCAACAGCGGTACAAACACGCGATTGACGTTCTTGAACCCTTAAATTACTGAGTAAAGTGGCCAATACATCTTGAGGACCGATGGCCTTGGCAATGTAACCGAAGGTATTATTAGCAGCCCTTCTAATACCCTTCTTGTGCGCCTTAAGAATATCTAGTAATTCAAAACAAATTCTCATCCATTCTCTCGGACTGACGTATTCAGGACCTCTATCGGCTATACGACCCACTAAATCAATAGCATTTTCCTGTACCTTTTCATGTCTATTACGTAGAATGGGGGTTAATCGAGGTAGGAGATCGCTAATGGGAGGTCTCATTTGAGACAAGCCTACCACGGCGACAATATTTTTCAGAGCACCCAAAATGGAACCCAAGACCTCAGGGTATTCTTCACCTAACTGTTCATATAATACACTACCTAGTTTCAATAGGAAATTATCCTCATCACAATTCTTGATGATGATAGCAATGCGGGCGATCAAATCAGCTGCCTTTTGTCTGACTGAGGGTGATTGGTTTTGTAAACTGAATAGAATCGCGCTAACAATTTCTGTCAAGTATTTCTTACTGCGGTATCCGAGGGCATTGATAACGGTACCAAATCCATTAACCATTATAATATCATCGGATGCTTGTTGAAATGAAGTTAGCATACCATCGACTAATCGGCGCTCCAAATCAGAAGATAGATCTGCCGCACCAAGACTCGAAATAACCTTTTCAACGGTAATAACCCCCATTTTTCGGAATGGTTCAGCTTCATCCTTAAGTACTAAGACAATACGCTCAATGACTTCAGAAACGCCAACCTTTTGAGATAATTCTAATGTAGTATCGATAACTAGGGAATTAAATCTACCAAGAGCGATTCTTCTGATCCAGAAACATTTGAAAAATTCAGGAATAACCTGTTCCTTTAAGTATTGAGGGGTCACACCCTCCGTAGCAGCACATTGCTGAACGACCTTGAGTACAATTTTACGCATATCTTCGTCTGGCGAATTGAATTCTCGAAGTAAAATAGCCATTACTTCCTTAGTATAGTAGTTTGCGTATTCAGGATCCATGAGAGGGATGAGGAAGCCAATACATTTGATGAAAGCAGTAAGACCCTTACCACGATGCTTACGAATACCCATCCATAAGGGTTCTAACACATTTTCGAAAGATTCGATACCATAGGGTGCAGATGCTTCCGCTAAGGCAGCGATGGAGAGCGCTGACATAGTTCTGACTTTCAATTGTTCATCGTTTAAACAGGGGGCGATACAATCAACAAGCCCCTTTAAATGAGGCAAAATAGCACATCCTACTAAGACGGCGATTTGCTGTACAATTTTCACACCGGTATGACGCGCTTCCCAACTCTTTCTAGATTTACATACGGCCTTAATAAAGGGAATCAATGCTGGAATACCTAGAGCACTGGCTACCACGGCGAACCCGCGGGCGGTAATATTACGTACATATTCGTCGGTTTGATCAATATCGGGACGCATAACTGTAATCATATGCGGTAAGCCAACGGCCTTAGCTAAATTCGATACGGCTTCACGACCTTCAATACGGGCGTAAGCGTCTTCTTCAATCAATAGCGGTAAGATTACCACTAAGATTTTATGAGTATAAGGACGTACTAAATTATCTAATTTATAAAGAACACGATTGATAATCTTCACTAGTAAATGACGTTCCTGCTCTTGAAGGGATTTTTCCAACATTAAGGGAAGCACTTGATCAAAGATAGCTTTGGGTCCGAACGAGCGTGCATTATCGGTCAATTGTCTTAAAGCACCCTTTCTAACTGGGGGAGCACCGTTTTTGACTTTAAGTACTAGTCGCATGACCTTGCGCTCCTTCAACTCAGCGATAGACAACTCGCTTTCCTTTGTTTTATTTTCTAATAATTTACCAAAATACTTCATATCCTCCTCCCGGAAAAACTGCAATTCACCAACACCAGGAATATTAGTGGGGAGATGCTTTATACCTAAACTTTCAGCTGACGTTTCCTCGAGCATGACAAAGCCATCATTATTAGAAACGGGAGCTTGAATAAGCTTTTGTGCAGGTTGAGTAATGGGCACGTAGTCGGCGGGCGATTGTAAAATTTCGTAACCATCAGTGGGCAGTAACTTGTTCAACATTTCATCGGACAAGTAATTGGGATTTTCAATCATAGCGCCGAATACGGCTGATTTAGATTTAGTTTCAGTTTCAGGGGTCGAGGGAGCAGGTTGATCCCATCTGGATCTTCGGACGGGTTTGGGGGCTTCGGCTGCTGCCACTACTACTTCAGTACTTGATTTCGATTCCGATACGGGGTCAGTTTGATCCCATCTAGATCGTCGTTTTGGTGGTTGCGCGGGCTCTTCCTTAACGGAGTCTTGCTGTTGAGGAGATTCGTTGGCTGTTCCTACATCCCACCGACGTTTTCTATCACGAGATGAATCTTCGAAGGTCTCAGTTTTGACCTCAGTTTTAATCTTAGTTGAAGATCCCGTTGCAGTTCCATTTTCGTAGCCAGACTCCTGTTGGTCCTGCTTTTGTTGTTTAAGCAATTGTTGTACTCGCATTTCTTCACGCTCTAAATTTCTCTCTTCCATGATTTCCCTATAAGAACGCGGTTGACCATCTTCATTCACATGATCCGGTGATAGCGCTCGATTATATTTACGTCGCTGATAATCACTTTCCTTGGCATATATGCTTTTAGCCGTTTGTCGTTCAACGAGTCCATCATCTTGATCACCAGTTTCGGCCATTTCAGCAATTAGTTCCTTGGGCGCACTGTATTGACCCACCAGAGTCCTTCTAGAGCCATTTAAAAGATCCAAATCATCGTCATTATCATGGTCATCATTATGATTATTCACGGCAATGGAAGTATCGTATTGAACGCGAGAATCATCGGTATCATCATAATTACTTTTCTGCAATGCCTGTCGCTGCAGCTGAGCTCGCTTGATTTCTGACAAATCTAAAAATTAAATTAAGTTAGAAAAATGAAACACAACCCACTCGGAATAACAAAGACTATAACTTACCATCCGACATTTTAATGTCGTGAAATGGAACTAGGTTTCGAGATAATTCTGATAAGGTCGGATTTAATCGATATTGGGAAGTGTTGAATTTGGTATTGGGTCTGCCGAGGATGTTAGGGTTAATTTGTGGATCCTGAATGCAGCGAAATCGAAATAGCCAACCTGAACATTACTGGACACAGACATTGATTTTGACCTTTGGAAAAGCCCATGAAGATCTTGGCGGCAATTGCTTTAATCGCCGTGCGTTTGATCATGGTCACGGCCTCAACCACGGCTGGTGAGGGCGGTTTGAGCGGTGAGTACCATGAAGATCTCACGCTGCGGCCGTTATCCAAGACGAATTTACTAGCTTCATTCCAGTTTGAAACATTTTCCGAACCCTTTGATAAAGACAAAGTGAATATGGGTACAGGACTTGATTACAAGAACTACGTTCTTTTCCCACGATCATTGGGCCAGATCATTGATCTGGTCCAGGCACGCGAATTGCATTTACGATTCTCACAGGGCTGGTGGGATGCTGAAGAGTGGGGTGCTTTACCCCATGACGGTCAGAATTCAGGTGGCACAGGTGTAGAGGTATGGGCATGGATCAAGGCCGAAACACGGGATGGTGCCATGACTAAATGGACTAAGATGGTTAATACGTTATCGGGGTTATTCTGTGCTTCATTGAATTTCCTCGATGGTGCCACTACCACTTTCCCGGTAAAGTCATTTCAACGTCAAAGTATAGTCGATGAAGATGATCTATATCTGTTAAGAGGAGCCTTACCGGGTGAACCGGTTTGTACTGAAAACTTAACTCCTTTCTTGAAGTTATTGCCATGCAAGGGTAAGGCCGGCATATCGTCCTTATTAGATGGCCATAAAATCTTTGACTCTCAATGGCAAAGTATGGGTATTGATGTAGCTACTGTATGTGAGGGTCTTCAATGCCGACTCCGTATGACGCAAACCATTGACATGGTAATTGACGTACCGAGGGCTCTGCGTAAGAAGGACTCCGCTATTCCCGTTCCTATACCACAGGACAAGTTGAGATGTGATACTAGTAAACCTTACCATGGTGATTGGGTATGTTTCCCACTAAGTGAACCGGATGAGGTTAATTGGAAGTTGAGTGACTTTTTCGGTAAACCTATTACCGGTGCATGTCCCGTGGCTATCGATAACGGTTGCGTATGCTCCAATACTAGCGATAATTGGTCATTAACAGGGCTGAATAATGAATATAACAGCAACAATCAATCGTGTTTCTCTATCCCTCGCGAAGGTCAATTTGACATCACATTGAGTACATCCCACGCCAATACCGTCACTGAACTGGAGACTCCACCAGTGTATATGCAACGTTCACTTACAGGACACGGTCAAGAACATGGTGGTGTACGTACAGTATTCCATAATCCCTCATTAATCGACGCTGTTAGCTTTTACTATTTTGAGACTCTCCCCTGGTTTATGCGATTTTACCTTCACACGTTGACCGTAACCAATGAGAGTGAGGGTGAGGGTGAGGGCAAATTTGTCAAGGATATTTATTATCAACCGGCGTTGAATCGTGAACGACCTGCTCAAATTGAGATTGAAATTTTATTACCTGCTAATACCACCGCCGTACTTAGTTATCAGTTTGATAAATCATTAATTTTCTTAGAGGAATACCCACCGGATGCCAATTTTGGTTTTTACATTTCGCCAGGCGTTTTGAGTACATCAAAATCATACACTATGAGAACCACGTCATTGTTAATGTCTTTACCTACCCCGGATTTCAGCATGCCTTATAATGTTATTATTTTGACATGTACTGTTATGGCATTAACCTTTGGTGCCATTTATAATATGATGGTTAAGAGAATTGTTACCGTTGCTGAGGCTGAAGAATTAAAGAAAAAATCACCGTTGTATCGATTTAGTACACGATTCAAACAATTAAGATTAAAGTTTAAAAAACAGAAAACTAGTTAGTTTATATATTTATTTATTTCAATAAAAAAAAGAAAGAAAAGAAAAAATTAACTATATATGCAATTGTGAAGAGAATTATAATTCATCTTAATTAAGTTGTGGATATGGTTATGCTAACTCACTTAATCACTACCATACCCCATAATTTCATATTTCCCGGTATCATCATCATGATGAGTATCATTATCGTCATGATGAGTATCATCATCATCAGTAGTCGCCGTAACACTACCCCCTAAGGGACGATTAAACATATCATAAACGTCATTAGTGGCCAATTTGCTATGCATGGTCATTGTAGGGCTAGCTAAACGAGGTGGCAACGGCGAATCATTAAGCGGGATTGTTACCGTTGACATTTTATTCTGCGGTGTTGAAGCCGGTGGTGGTAATGATCGCCGAGGAGGTTTCCGATACTGTCGTACACTTGCTAGTACTTCCTCCAAACACCGTTCGGGGAGCGTGGGATCATCAGAGTAAATGAATGATAAATCAACAGCGATATTTTCGGATGGTTTAGAAGATACTGGTGAAGAAGACTTGCTATCACGAAATACGGTTATTTTACCGCGTGGGTTTGAGCTAGATTTTGAGATGCCGCCATTTTGGGGTAACTTTTCACCAGCCCATGATCTTGCTAAAACGGTATTTTCCTTACGTCTTGCAGCAATTGACCCAATGCTGTCCCATGTTGAATTCAATGCCGGAATCGTCGACCCAGATTCAGCGTCAATGTCGGCAAATACTTCCATTTTCGCCCTTGTTGATGTTGATGTTGATGTTGATGGAGATGAAGTAGTTGAAAGAGATGCCGATGTTGAAACCTTCGTCGCTAGTGCTGGTCTCATTACAGGGCCAACCGAACCACCTTCGGCATTGGAATTGAACGGCAAGATTTTAACCCTTTCTTTAAATTCATTATATTTCCTTTGTAATCTACTCTGAGGTCTCGCTTTTTTATCGATCCCCCACTGCCAAACCTCATCAGCTTGAGCGATACGGCCCTGTGACTCCAATAATGCCGCATACTGTTCATAATAAGTCGCTAAATTACTACCAATCCCCTTCTGGCCTAAATAAATAAACATTTCCCCAGGGGCATCCACGTGGTTCGCATACCTTATCCAAACACCCAGATACCGCGGATCATTACGATATTGATCGTCATCGCGGAAATGATGTGTGCATCTCTCCAAAAGGGAGATTAAGCCACTGGATACAGTTGCGCCGGAGGGATACCGTTCAACAATGTATTGGATGTATTTAAGGAACGGATCTAATGGATCATCGAGGTCGGCGAGTTGATCTTCGGTCAGTAAGGATTCGTACGCCGTTCGTTCAGTGGTATCATTGGAATCGGGGGCTAATGATAATGTATGAGCTAACGATGTTGCCGATCGGCCCTCTCGGAGTGGAAGAATATTCTCCTTGTGTACTTCAATGGCATCGAACGAAACGGGTTTCGCCATAGTTAAAAATTAGTGTACTCGTATAAAGTGGTGATGTGAAAGTATGGATGGGAGATAAGATTGTGCGGAAGATAAAATTGAATATTGTTAAATTAGATTAAATTAAATAAATTATTATGTATATATAAACATTTTGAAATGAAGAAGGTCTATGTATTAGTGCAAGGGATTTTAGTTGATAGCTCTCATGATGAAGTTAATACCCGTAGCGGCGGCGAGGGCTACACAAATAACAGTAGGACCAATTTGATCATCGTACCTCACGGCACGCTTACGTCTAATATTATAAACTCTCCACAGGTACATGGCAATAGCGTATAAGATAGTTAAGATAGCGGTAGCAAAAAATCCTACAGCGGCGTCAATGGCTTTGGCATCACCGTAATTGAGTAAGGCAATGGCAATACCACCTAACAAAGTACCAATTTCAACCCAGGATAAGAATGTACGTTCGTTCGCGAAATAAACCTTGGGTTCAATACGAACGGGGACGGAAATTCGTTTACCAGCGGGGACAACGATGTCAGAGATGAAGGTAGTACCGGTCGGGATGGTAGAGACACCCGACATGTCAGATAAGAAGGCATCATCGAACCAAGTGGTAATGACTGTGTAGGCGTTCTGTAAGGGAGCCAACAATTGTCGAACCTTGGGTGATAAATACTTTGAACCATTACGATGAGAATTGTTCCTATTGCTACTACCGTTTACCAATAACGGTGATGTTTCATCATTAACCACGTTTATCACTCGATTGAACCTTACTTGACCACCTAAACCAGATTCTTCATCTGGGGTATGATCACCAAATTGACCAAAATCATTCTCATCCTCATCATCGTCCATTTCAGAGATTGAGGAAGAATGATGTGGCCTTTCAATACCGTATTGACTATTAGCTGGTTTACGAATATCGACTGCCATCTGAGGCATCCAGTAGGGTATAAGATCAACCATATCGGGTAACAATGTAGCACAACCGTGAATAAATTTCGAGAATTTAGGAACGGCTTCCACTAAATGAGATGAAACGAGTTCACGAACCCATTGAGGCGGTTCTTGACCCATTTGGGTTTGTAATTTAACTTCAAGGACAGCATAGGGGAATCTTTCAACGTCCTTACGGGGCAATTGATTAAAGGGCCAATCGACACCAATATCCATTCTACGCCAATTACCATTAGTACGATCATTACCGTCAAAGTTATCTTCACGTACCATGGTAAGTTCAGTATCAAGTGAAATTCTTACACGAGCATCACCGGGCAATTGGAATGCGGTACGATTATAAAAGGAACGCATAACAGGGCGTAACTTTTTCGTTAATGTAGTGTATTGTATTTCCGTGGCAAGGGCCTCTAAGGAGCCAATTTCCGTTGATGACTTTTTACCATCACGACGCATCTTGTCAAAGGCTTGTTCAACGGTATATCTACCAGCGAGGAAATCATTAATGTATTTCTCTTTGAGTGCGAAACGGGCCTTAACAGATTTTTCACCGGTCCAATCCTCACGATGTGTTTTACGTTCAACGAAGATTTGGTCGGAGTTCATACCACCGTACCAACGTAAACGTACGGCTTCAGCACCCTCAGTCTTTTCGAGACGACCCTGGTAGAGGTCCAAGTCACGATTATCGTAATAGATGGAGGTGATAGCGGAATCTTCGCTGTTAAACTCCTTGGCGGCATTGAAGACTAATACTGGTAAATGTTTAAGTACAATCAGCTTTAATTCAGTGATATTATCCGGGTGTACCCAGTACTTTGTCGTTTGACGAACGAAATTTTGTTGCGAACCACCAGCCGAAGCATCACCCTTAACGGGATTACCCCTAGTACGCACTAGATCGTAAAGTTTAGAGAGTTTAACAACGAGAACATCGTAATTATCCTTGAAGAAAGGCTTAGCGTTCAATCTAGCCGAGAAAATAGGTTTAAGCGTCCATGAAGTCTGTTTGTCGTGTTTCTTGATGATCTTTTGGAACCCGGTGTAATTAAGACGGGTGAATTTAGCCAAATCATGCACATCGGCAATGATATCGGACAATTCTTGTTCGAGATCGGCAAAGTCTTCCTCGAGGGGGGGGTCAGCGGAGTCAACGGCGCCCACGACCAAATTCACTTCATTTTCACTGTCTTTAATACGGCGCGCGATTTCAGCGGCCTTGACCCGTTGGAACGTGTAGACTTTATCCAATTCGGTCTCTAAAAGCGATACGAACATAGCCTCTTCACGCTCGGACCATGGGTCAGCGTGAGCAAGACCACGCTTGAGCGCGTCTTTGAGATCGTCGTACGCGATGTAATAGTAGTAGTAGCTCTTGATGAGCGACGACTTGAGTTGCTGGCCGAACTTCATCGTAGCTCTATAATAACACTAGCGGTGAAGGGTGGTTTGATCAAGTCCGAAACCACCTAAGGCGATCCTGTACAATAAATAGACCCTTCGTTCAAAGGCCCAACGAAAGGCTTATCGACGGCGGCCAACCACGGCGCCCACGTGCTGACGCCGCACAGAGCCGTGTGTGAGGGCGTATGTTTATCAACTTGTTTATCGTGGGTTTATCATGTGTTTGGTATATTCGTATTGTTTATATCACTTATTTACGTTTATTATATTTTATTTTGGCTTATTATATTTTATTTACTGTTATTGTTGAATTAATTTGGCTTTTTTTGTAATTGTTTTATCGTTTCTCACGGAGTTTATGACATTGATCGAATCTAATAAAGAGTAGCGAATGATTATGATACCAATTGAAAATATGTTATTTATAAATAAATACATAAATAAATAAGCTTCACTATTTGCGGCAAGTAGATTTTTTTAACGCGAAAACATCTATTAACACTCGTTCTTTTGATAAAGTAGATTCAATGATACATTGGAATAAACTCTGAGTGAATAAAATCACACAACACGATAATGGGTTTAAATACAACTTTGAATTGTACAGTTTCTATTTTGTAACTTTGATCAAAATGGAATAGCTTATATACCAGAACTAATGAACTAATAAAAAAATAATACTAGTCTTCAATTGATATAAATTATTGAATAATTAGAATGGAAAAACTTCGATAGAGGTAAATTCATATTTCCGCGTGGTTCAGCTTCGCACTCCGAGCAAAGATTGATACAATAAAAAGGCAAAAAGCAGAAAGATCATATTGAAATAGATTCTGTAAATGGTAACCAACAAATGCTAAATGTTACTCTAATCCGTATTTTCTATATACTTTTGTTAAAATAAGAAATTTCTTGGGCTATTCTCGTTTAAGGTTCAGCTAAAGGATTTTCCCTTTATTTAGACTATTCCCAGTGAGTTCAAACCATCTTAAGAGGGAATTGATAATTATCGTGGGCTCTTCTTTCAGGACGATCCTTGCTATTCACTAGAGATGAATTGTGCAAAGTTATTGGAGTATTATTGTGAGATCTACCCCGGAATACCATTATGGTGGAAATATAAGCTGAGGCAGTATTAGAACTTATCCGTTAAAAAGTGATAGACCTTACTGATACGCTATTACAGTTGAACTACCACATATAGATGAAAAAAAAACCTTGAGGGTAATTGGCGCAAATCCAACCTGTAAACTTAATGGACCGTGACAAACCAATCCGTGGACGGGTATTTTAGTCCATGATCTTCCGCTAAGTCCATTCGATCAACATATACATGCTATGCAAGCTATATGTATATAACCAGAATATAAAGAAGCTTTAGAGATAATCAATGATCCAGTTGACCTTGAAGAAAAAAAAAATCTACTCGGTGGACCAAGACGTGCCCAGTAATTATGGAGCACCATAGTATGAGTATTTACTATTCGTACCGCTGAAACAATAAAATACCTAATAAGCGAGAAAGCATCTTATTTCATAATTGATTAACTGTTATTATCGTTGTCATGTTTTTATTATTTTATGGTTCTATTTGTGAGTTTATCTTCGGGTGAATCATTGCATACTGCATCCCAAATCTGATTTCACTACTTTTGACTCTGCAATTACTCATAGACGTTTAATCTTCAACTCGCTTTTAGATCTACCGCGTTTAAATTTCACGCTCTTTATATTCACTCTTCGTCTTTCTTGTTTTTATTTCTTCTCATGGGCGTGTTTCTCCCCCCTAACCGACTCGCGGCGCTCCGAAAGTACCGGTACTCATCCCAGGACAACTCACTCGTATCCCGTTACATTCTGGGTCCGTTCTGGCGAAGATTTGTATTAATATTCCCATTATGGTTGGCGCCTAATGTAATTACCCTTATGGGTTTAGGATTTATCCTTATTAATATCGCTACTTTACTCTACTACAATCCGACCCTGGATCAACCCTCACCACCCTGGGTATACTTATCTTACGCGGCGGGTCTTTTCTTATACCAGACCTTTGACGCCTGCGATGGCGCACAAGCTCGTCGTACACAACAAGGTGGACCGCTGGGTGAATTATTCGATCATTGTGTTGATGCGTTAAATACTACATTAGGTGTTCTCGTTACGGCTAGTGTTTTCAACTTTGGTTACACTTACTATTTGATTTTGGCACAATTCGCTACTTTATGTAATTTCTATCTCTCAACTTGGGAAGAATACCATACAGGGACACTTTACCTTTCGGTATTTTCGGGCCCCGTTGAGGGTATCGTGAGTGTGATTCTTCTTTTCATTATGACCGCTTACACTGGACCTGAAGTATTTCATCGAGTCATTGAAAGTCTGCCATATGAAATCACTCCTTTACAAATCTTCATTGCTTTATCAGCCGTTGGATTACTCTTCAATATTATTGGTGCTACCGATAATGTTCGCAAGAGTACTTATAATAAGACCGATACCAATAACCCTACCGCCCCTACAGCCCATCCTCTCCTCGGTTTAATTCCCTTCTTCGTCTTTTACACATTCACATTCCTCTGGACCTTCCTTGCCCCGACATTGGTGACTGCACATGCGCTTTTATTCACATTGACCATCGGTTTATGTGCCGCCTTCATGGTCGGTACTATCATTCTCGCCCATTTGACTAAGTCGCCCTTCCCCTATTTTAATATCCTGATTTTAGTGCCCGTTATAGCATGTATTATGAATGGTATTGCAAGATTTTTGGAATGGAATTTAGAGCAAGCTACTGTCATGTCATTAGCTATGGCCTTAGGTGTGGCTTTAGTGGTATATGGCGTGTTTGTATATGAAGTGGTATTGGAAATGACAAAGTTTTTGGATATTTGGTGTCTATCCATTAAGCATAAGAAGGTATAGTCAATCGAGCGAATCAATTGAACAAAGCGAGGTTGACGAATAATGAGAATAGCCTAAATCCATCTCATTAATATAAAGATATAGAATAAATGAATAAACTACTGTACATAATAACATGCTAATCTGGCATCCATTTCACCCATTCATACTAACAATGCGAGGAACAAGACTATTGAGTAAATCAATTAGTCTTAAATATATAAATATATAATACATAATATAATTTATATTAAAAAGTTTATTATTTTAGTAAATAATTAATATACTTCGCAGACCGATTATTGACATGTGAGTATTTCTCAGCACGGTGCTTGACCCGAAAACCACTTTTCACCCAAATCATTCACTCCAACTACACCAATCACTACCCGAAATTATAATATAAAATGGTTGAACTTACTCAAATTAACGACGAATTCCAACAAGCCGCCTTCGACGAAAAGATCGAAGACGCTGCTCAATTCTCCGCTGAAGCCGATGCTGACTTTTATGATACCGACTCTGATGTTTCCGATGATGAAGACCTCGACGATTTAGATCTTGATGAATCCTTCACTGATAGATTAGTGGCCCTTAAGGATATTATCCCTCCCCAACAAAGAGCTCAATTATCCAACCTTTCTTCCTCCCTTTACAACTTAGCTACTGGTACTCTTACCCTTGGTGGTAACTTCTTATGGACTGTCACCACCTCCGCTTTACTCCTTGGTGTTCCTCTTTCCCTTTCCATTATCGCTGAACAACAGTTGGTTGAAATGGAAAATGAAATGAAGGCCTCGCAATCAACTAATGATGTCTTAGCTCCCGGTGCTCAAGATGGTTTCGCTGCTGCCCCCGTTGCCGCTTAAGTTAAATAAGCGAAGCGACGTGAAACAACAAACAATAATAAATCCAACAATACAACTCAAAATGAACTTGGCCGTGTAATGAATATCCGCGATGCTTAGTTTACTGCTATTTATATTAAAAATGTAATGTATATATGTATATAAATAATAAACATCACAAAACAAATGAAGAATGCGAGAGTAGACAAATATCAGATACACTCAGCCACCAAAGATTAAATATTTATTTAAATCTTCTGTCGCTTCGCTCCACAATCAACCGCCCTTCACGGGTTGAATCTTCTTCCAAGCGCCATCAACAATCTTCCTTACTAACGCCAATGCCGATGATTGACCGTTATCAGCAATACAGTTTTGTACACCATAAGGTGAATCCACCCGAACTTCGTCCATGACAATAATGGACTTACCATGCCATCGGCTCGGCAATGTCTTGTGTACAATATCGAAAATAGCCTGACCCTGTGCCGATACACCCTGACCGCGTGTAGCCTGTAATTTAGTAGCTTCCGCTAGCGATTCAGTGGCCCGTTTAGTCAATGATGATACCTGGAGGGGGCCAATCGGGAATTCAACCTGAGATAATTTCGCCCGGGAACCAGTGGCGGCAGTACTATTACTAGCGGGTTTACTAACCACTTGGACGTGACGAATGAATGATAACTTCAAAACCCGTACATTCTTACGATCACCATTGGTGGCGCCCGATTCTTCAACTACCGTTACCGTGGACGTTATGGGATCATAAGCGTAAACCGTGCCCGTGATAACAGTGTCCAGAATAGTGGTAAGAGTAACCCTAGAGTTGTTAATAAATCAGCCTTAAATAATAATATATATCCCTACATTACTCACTTTAACCCAACAGTCCAGTCTAACGACACATTCATTCTACTTGTAGTGTATCGCCGTGCTTGTTGACGATGCGAGATCGCCGTTGGTTTTGAGTAGGCCCACACGTGACCCGCGTTAAACATTGAGCATTTACTCGAAATAATTAAAATCAGACAATCAAAAACTGATTCATTTTCTTAATTTGACAACGAGAACTTATTATGGATGAACAATATGATTATCCTGACTCCGCCGCTGCGGATCTGGATCACCTCTCATTAAACCAATATCAATACGATGAAAGTCATCAATACGATGAAAATCAGCAAGACGATGCCGATGCCGATGATGAAATTGACCCCGCGGAGGCAGCAGGGAATATTATGCATTTACCGATAGATACCTGTTTTGAGGATAAGTTCGAAGATGCCCTAATTGAGCATGCAAACGATACTATTGAATCCGAACCACCAATGTCCGAGCCGACTAGTAACGTCGATAGCGACAGCCCACAGTTTAATGAAGTACCGTTTTTCACTCATAAACACACTGATCGTGATACAAGGGCTGTAGAATTGGAAGAATGGTTTGTTTATGACGATAACGATATTTTTAGTACCACCAAGATGGCATTCAAGAGCGATATTGCTGCTAAATGGGGGGTGACCGCTAAATGGACCAAGTCAGAAGAATCAGATAAATTGAAGTATATATCAGGATTACTTAAGGTTTTAACTTGCCCCGTTAAGAATGATAATATCGCCGAAGTTCACAACTCCCTATACTGCTTGAACTACTTAGTTCACGGCACGTTTGGTGAAACGACATCCACAAGTCAACAAATGTTACTAATCACCGAAAATTGTAAATTAATATACAAATCGCAAGCCCTCCCAGTGATATATAATGTAGTGCAACAACTACTAGAACAATTACTACCGGAGGATCTGTCTTGCTTGTGGACCACTGACGTTGAATCTGACGAACCAATCAACAGTCAATCGGAGATGGGTCTTGCATTATTTCAATCATTAACCCTTTTATATTTTTTGATTGAAACGCTAGGTGAGGTTAGAATATTCCGTCAATCATTAGCCGCGCTCAATCCGTCACTTCTAGCTTATTTAGTAGCTTCTATATCACGTATTCGGTGGACGGGGCTCAAATGGAATATCCCAGTAAGACAACTCATTCTTCTTTTGTGGAAGACGATGCTCTGTCTATTCGGGGACAGTCAAACTATGAAAAAGGCCAAACGATATAACCGAACTCAATACGGATTGACCGCGACGGCCGATAAAGATAATATTACTGCATCACCGCTAGACTACCATGCGTTCCGTGATGATGTGACCTCACGATACCCGTCTTATGTACCACCAACCTCATCATTACCGGCCACTTTTGACAATGTATCAAGTATATCACATTTTATTCAAATTCCAAGACCACTAAACGTACAGGCTGCAAATAGCGCTCTACCGGCGCCAACGGTACATATTGCCACACCGGTACACGCAAACCCTCATATTCCCTTATTTATTCCTGGTCAAAAACCTAAAAAATCAGCATTTCACACTAATCAAAGTTTCCCCTTCATTCACCCGACTGACGATAGTGTACCTCAAAGTATCGTTGAGGCCGCCGAGTTGTTTGCGAATAGTGTTAAAATGACAACACCATTAAAACAATTATGGCAAGAACGTGATATTTTCATGCGTCAGGAGAGGGGTTGGATAATGGTTGATCCTAATGAATCACCGACGTTCACGCATGATGAGAATATTGAGTCCATCACAGGAGACGATGATGACAATGAAATTGAAATAATTTTAAGACGAATTGAAGCCTTTTATAAATCTTCTTTACCTCATTTTAATTCCTTTACAGTTGTTATTCTCAAGGTCATTTTAGCCAATATTTCATTCTCGGTCGGTGAATCAACGACCGCGGACCTCGGTGTGAACTTAAACGACCCTAATTTGGATGGTGCTGATAAAAATATTACTGAAATGGGTCATTTGAGGACCAAAGAAATTACCTTAAAGGCAGCAAGTGGATTACTTGATATTATGCTTCGATGGTTTAAGATATCACATATTATTAAACTCGAGTACTTGTCCAGTCTGCTATTTGATTCAAGGTATTATTTATTAGTTTACAAATATTTCTATTCTCATGACGGTGCTGAAGCCGCTTTACAGAAAACTGATATACCACAATACGGATTCTTCAACGTCAGTAGACAATTATCGGCCTGTGCCAAGGGTGAGTCAGATATAAATGAATACGTTGATTTTGAACCCTACCTTACACCTTTAGAGGCTCATTATTGTCCTCAAGTGGATACGAATTACTCTAAACGATACTTTTCCACCAGCATCAATTTAGTCGCTGTATTGCGTAGAATACTAAAAAAGAAGACTCAAAGGATTATTGTAGTTGCCGAATTGCCCTCAGATACCTTTCGTCGAGCATTAACTATATACCAAAGAGATTTATGGCATTTCGTATTGAATATATTCAAGGAACAAGTACCATTCAATGGTAAAAAATGGAAACACAATAATATGAAATTAATTTCTGCAATTTATATGAATTGCAAATTGAGATTAAGAGATGATTGGCTCGTGGGGTCAAGTGTTACATCTGAAGTTGATGATGCTTATGCGCAAGAAATTGCATTAAGAGCACTAGTACAATTTTATAATTGCCGCCGATACCGTAATGAAATGGCTCAAATTGGATATGTGATCAATGATATTGATTTCTTTAAACAGGAAATTGAAATTCTCATGACTGAGACTGAGAATTCGTTGTAATATATATAATTTTAATTTTAATAATGAATATTTACCACTATCTTACGCGCCGCACGCCGCACTTCATACGCCTCACGGTGTACAATGCGTATTCACAAGTCCATATTGTGAATCGCCTTCAATAATATCATTTGTGATACTTCAATACTTGTCTTTACATTGTAAATTTCACGGTTTTTGGTTTCAATGGGCAGCAAGTTTCCCTGGCGATCAAAGACACCTAACCCGGCCCCCTCCCATCCTAACTTAGTCTCTCTTGATGGAAAGGGCAATAATAATGGGATTATTTCTAGTCGAAATATCAAGGTTCCCATCAAACATAAATGCTATAATGCGTTGGATAAATTAGTTTATCGATTTCATTTGAATTATCGATTAATGTATCTTAATTCAAAATACTTCGATCCTCATCATTCGTTTGTTCATCATAAACCTGGCAATGATAATCCGGTTATTACGAATCACCAATACAATGGCCCAATGATAAATATGTTGCCGGCCCCCAACAGAGCTTACTTTACTGAGAACTTCCTCGAGACCGATTATGACCATGGGTACGATAGTGATGTGATAATGGAATCACCAAGCATCGAGAATAAAGAGAATGCAAATCCTTCAACCAGTCCCGAGAGTGTGACCGTGCCTATCGTCAAACCCCTGCCTCCGATCCCCCCACCTCCATCTCCACCACCATCGATCAAGGAACGAAGATTTAAAAAACCGATATCATACCTGGTGAGAACCAAATCAATTGACACGGGCAAGTATAAAATTGAAAATAACCCTAAAGTGAAATTAATGCCCATTTGGGGAGAATTAGAATCAGTTGATCCTAGTCCAATTAATCAAGTTGAACACATCCCCCTGCCAACTTTGAGTGCATATGAACCAGGATCGGGTTCAATGAAGGTTCATAGAACTCATTTGGATTTATTAGATGCTTATTGTCGTGAAGAGCAGAAAAAAAGGCCACAAACGCTGAAGAATGGATGCGCAGTTAATCTTTAATGAATTTCAGGGCATCTGATGGCCCTGAAGGAAAAAAGAATCAAATAGGTACAGGAATCAAATAGGCAAATAGGAATGAACATAATTACAAAAAAGTAGGATATTAAAAAATAAAAATTTAATGAAATGAAGCCGATAAAATTATTTACAATCTATTTTGTCTATACAAGAAAGTCTATACACATCAGAGCTAAGGGAGTTGGTTGCTTTTTTCTTATTCCTCGCTAGCTCATCGCTCGCTCCTCGCTTGACTCGTCACTTGTTGGTCTCGTCGTTCTTCCTAAATACAATCCCTAAAAAAATCCATACAAACTTCATAACCGACAAAAGTAGCCGCACTTGCCGGGAAACTTCTTACCAATGTAGGACCCAACCCTGGGAAAAACGCCTTTATACCGCCCTTTTTATAAATTTGTTTAGAAATCACACTTATACTTTGATTTGGTACATCATTAGCCTGCAAATGACTCTTTATAGTATCAATAGGGAAAATGGGCGCCCAACTAGTTACACCAGCCATACCACCCGCAAAGGAAACGGCCATTAATGAAACTTTACCAGTCTCTTTGTCGGCACATACCTGTTTAACGTATTCATATGTAGCAAAGTATAATGCAGAATTTGGACCATCACGAGCCAATGTTGCCCATGATCCCTTAAATACTGATTTTAATCCACCGGTTTTATATAAATGATTTGCAACGTCAAGCGCCCCCGTGAATTGTCTTGGCAGGGCCGTTGTTTTAATACCACTCTTGGTGGTTTCAGGCTGACCCTGAAGCTGTAAAATGACCTTTATACGTTCAAAGGGTGCGGTAAGAACTGTCGAGGGAATAGCTGAGATGGAGCCCGCAACACTATAATCAACTAATGTGAGTTGACGAGGTCTATCCTCGAAATCAGGGTATCGAATATATTTAACCATATCCTTACCTACTTCATAACCCCAAAAGCATACAGCAAAAAGGGGTGCAACGCCAATAAGGGGAGCTAATGCACCTCTATAAAGTCCCTTAACACCATCATGTTGAATAATCTTACGGAAACAGTCCGTGGATGATTTGTATTCGGAGTTGGCCGATGTCTGTAATCGTACTTTGACAAGATCGAACGGGTACCCCACAATAATTGAGCATACACCACCTACACCACCTGATACGAAGGATGCTATTTGTTCCATAATAAAAATTTGTGTTAAAAGAGTGTGTGTAATGAGACTGAGGTTGATAGCTATTGTACAAGAGATCGGAGTTTGAATGTGCCGTGCCGATCAAGTTTGAAAAATAAAAAAGTAACTTTAAATTTGAAAAAAAAACACTTAAAAGAAATAGCAAAAGTTAATGATATTCCTAAAAGAACTATAATTAAGAATAACACTTGCTTAAATGAAGTAACTTTATTATTGTTCCATAGGATTGAATCAATGATGTAATCATATGTACACTTTTTTTCACCTCTGCATTGATGAATAATATCGCGGGCCGTGTTTATCCCAACGAGCGGAGAGGAGTGTACGATATAACGTAGCAGTTGATTAGAACTCCTTAGACGAGAAAATGCCAGTGGGAGAAATGTAGTAAATAGTTGGAATGAATGAAGAGGGTAGGTAATACACAATGAGCTTTACCATTTATTGATTACTAGTAGAGAGTGGAGAGCGAGATGGCTAGTTTAGTAATTATATACGGATGTGTTGGTTTAGTATGAATGAATAGTATTGTAATCGTACCTCGTAATAACGGGATGGTGATCTAGGAGAGACCACAGATCCAAGAATGTTCATTAGTGAATCCATTAACAGATTCGATAAGTCCGTGGCCACGTCTCTACCATTGTTCATTACGGAGCTTGATGCGATCAGCGGAATCGCATGCGGTGAGATCCGCCGTACATTCTACACGGCCACACGCAGCCGTCAGAATGGACAGCAGCTATGACCGTGGATGGAGTGATAAGACCGGAATATTTAGAGGTATGGAGGACATATATATACAGACATAAATCCATATAAATTAGATCTAAGTAAAACCCCCAGTACTCACTGTAACTGAATAATTATTGAACCCACCCTCTTTCCAGCTGGTGGTTGCCGGAGATCCTCGCCAGTCTCGCAGGCACATTCCTGGCATTCCTCGCAACGGGGCTGACGGGTAGGTCATGGGCTGTGGTCTCGGTTGGATGGACAGGGGAGGATCTTTTGTAGTGGTATTCCACGAGATTCGCCTTGCATTTAACGATATTTAATACGATTTAATGGTATTTAATGGTGTAAAGTGGTATTATTTGTATATTGTATATTCTCAACGATGGAACTTTTATATCTTCTCTCTCTCTCACCTGCAGAGAACAGAGAACTTCATCATTCCTGGTCCCTGGTCCCTACAGCATTCTAGATCCTATGGCGCCCAGGATTAATAAACTAAAAAGTAAAGTAAATTACAAATTGTCTTAGATTACTGATCTTATCTCACCATATCCTTCTTCCCCCATCTAATCTCAATCAGACTTGCCCGCTATGCGCCAGGATGATGCTGCCGCATGCAACGCCTTGAACTCAACTCGCTTTTTCAGGCTGCCGTTCTCACGCTTTTTGGGATTCTTGCCACTGTCCACAGACTCGAATTTCCATTGTTCGCTTTCCTCCGTTCGGTTTGGTACTTCTTATCTGCATTTCATTTCGAATCTCCTCTGTGTCCCATTCTTCCCCGATTCCTTTATTGGCCTTCGTCTTGTGTGCGCATCAGTATAAGTCTACCTGTGTTCTGTATATATCTTCGCAGGCGAAAATAACTTCTATACCTCATTTCGGTATATATATATACATTTATTCATTATATATATATATATAGATCCATCGACTTTGGCAACAGCTTCGGTATATAGCCACATCTACACAACTATCCGACGCCGACCTCCGCATTGTTTTCCTCTTGCCTCATTCGGATCAGCAACTCTCCCACAAGATCCAATATCGGTTCTGAGTTTCAGTCGATCGGCGCTGCTTTTGATTCGACTCTCAGTGTTCGTGTTGTCTTTAGATTCTATCCTTGGTACGCTGCAAAGGTTCTTATATCTCTCACTGATCATTTTAATATTAACTCTATTTATTCTTCACAGACTTCATATGCTACATTGCTGGCGTATTTCACCCTGCGATATGCTAGAGCTCACATCCTCACCATTACCGTCCACTGAGGCCCGAACTACTACATCCAGTGGCCATGTTAATAATAGTCAGTTCATGCGTACTACTACCATCAAACCCAGTGCTGGTCTAGTACGTCTTAAGCTGCCGCTCCTGGACATCACTAATAATTTCAATTCTTCATTTTATACACCAGCTATTGACTCTCCTACTACTTGCTTAACGGCAGATTTATCAGAAAAGTTCTATATCGACAAGATCCCAACTAAAAAGTCCCCCACGTTCCATTTGGCGTCATCGGCAAGTATTCGTCAGGTGTCTAATAGTGAATTATTATCTAAATCATCTTCAGCAACTACGCTAGCTCCTCCAAAATCCGACAACAACAATTCCTTTAGAGACTTTTATGATAGGAGTGATTACTCACCATTACCTCATAAATCTCGTTTTAAAAATCAACAGCGAAGTCCAATTCATTCAAACATCACACAACAACAACGCAGTCCAATTCATTCAGATTACGATCTCACTGATAACGATAGTGACACAAATCGTATACAAAGTGAAATTGATTCCGACCTATCTCATGATGAAACTGATATTGATGTTGAATCAGATTATCTATCAATGACTGTACCATTACCACCCCCACCCACTGAACCCAGCTTTTTGAATTGTATTTCAGTGGCCAGAACCGTACACAGTAATAATAATCATCATAATTATTATAATAATTTTTTACACCCATCATTAAGTTCGTTAGCCTCTAATAACTTCTCATCATCATCAATCGGCAGTATATCATCATTCAACTCTATGGCATCATTCAGTTCCGTGGACAATGATACATTTCTTTCCAGTGATAGCCTATTAGAGGGCAATATTGGACCAGGATTAAAGTATCCTATTGAATTTGACACGGCGAATCAAAATCGACAATTATTATCAAAACGATCAAGTTATAAAAAGCCCCATTCACCAAACGGTGTATTCTTGAAGCCTAATCCGATATCACTTAATAACGATAATACTTATTTAAATCAAAGTCATATTGAAAAGACACCAGTAAGATCGTTTATTTCTAAGCGAGTCGATACACCATTCACTGTAACTCGTTCTAATTCACATAATGCCGCTTTACCGACAACCGCAACAACAACATCAACAACACCACGACGAACGGGCCCATCATTATCATTATCTGAAAATATTAGTTCGCCACTCGCCAGCAATAATAATAGTCCATCATCAACCATGGGTGGAGTCAATCGACGTATGGCAATAAATAAAGCTTATTATCAGGGTCTTAATATTGGTAAAAAGGTTAAAATTCGTCGTACGCAAAGCATGTTTCAACACCCCAAGGACGTTGTTGAAGCTAGTCCCGTTAATAATAATAATAATAGTGATACGAACGATACGGTAATTTCACCGACGTTCAGTCATATTTCATCCAATTCATTGTTATTTAATCGGAATTGCCCCATCAAGTATCATTCCGTCGAACAAGATCCCTTCCCGCGCATTTCTCGCGATACACTATGCAAAGTGCTCGATGGCAAATATCAGGCTTGGTATACTCGGCATATAATTATCGATTGTAGATTCGAATACGAATACAGTGGTGGTCATATTAGACAAGCTATAAATATTAATAGTATTGAACAATTACAATCGAGGGTTATGAATAAGCTTAGACCCAGTGAAAAGGTATTAGTGATTATGCATTGTGAATATAGTGCTTATCGTGGCCCATTAATGGCTAATCATTTAAGAAACTTAGATCGAAAATCTAATATGTCAAGATACCCCGAGTTATTCTTACCCGATATTGTTTTACTTGAGGGTGGGTATAAAGAATTTTTCGAAAAATCAGCTAATCGTTGTGAACCCCAACGATACGTGGAAATGAATTGTGGAGAATTCAAGGATGAATGCGAACGTGAAATGGGTAGAGTTAGAAGATTAAAATTTGCTCGTAGTAAATCTTCATCATCAACTTTATTGTCAATTGATGATAATGACAAAAAAATTGCATCGTCGTTAGTTTTACCATTTATGAGTCGATCATTAAAGTCATCATCGCCCGTATTAGCTGGTCCATCATTATCATCACCAGCATTATCATCATCCGGCGTTCACAGTACATCATTCTGGGCATCAAATAAAATAATGGGATCCATTGTCTCTAATTCTATCAATTTAGCATCAAAGAAATCTAAAATGAATACCCTTAGTTTAGGTCTCAATCTTAGGAAAAAACATAGCTTTCAATTCTCGTTGTCGTCTAGGGAGGATAACGATGAGGAAATGGATGATTATATTGATACTACACCTACTCAAAAGAGAAGAGATGGGAAATCGAAACCTTATGGCGCTCTTTTTTAAACAGACACCAGCATAGCGAGTGCCTGAAATGGGATTTTTTTCTCACTCACTCACTCACTTATATTCGTATGTCACTACGCTCCAGACTCGTCTCATTTTATTGCATGTCTTTCTCGAATTGACTGAAATGACACTTGTATTAGTTTGGAGCCTCAAATAAATAGATATATATATATATACTATTCCTTCTATATAAAAATATATTCTCTCTAACTGGATATACTTCTTTTGCTCCACACACAGTTGTACATTGTACATAATTCGATTGATCCCAACGGTTCGTACCCATCGTTTATTTACACGTGAAAAAACTAAACACAACAAAAACACGACCTTCCCCTTCTTTCCTCACAACCGTAACCAAACAGCATTCAAAATGAAGATCTTCGGTATTGTTTCCTTGTTGTTAGTAGCAGCCTACACTATCTTCAACTACATTTTCCTTAATCATCTTGATCGCCATTATGTCTTTGACAAGGTGAGATTACAGGAACTCTCGCAACAGGCTATCGCTCAAAATCTCGATAACAACGCTACCAATATCTTTATCGATCTCTCGGATTTACTCGTTAAGGAGTACCCTGAATACGTCAACCCTCTTAACTTTGACGACTGGGTTTTCAATAACGCCGGTGGTGCCATGGGCTCCATGTTTGTTCTTCATGCCTCTATCACTGAATACTTGATCATCTTCGGTACTGGTACCGGTACTGAAGGTCACACCGGTGTTCATTTCGCCGATGATTATTTCACTATCTTAGCTGGTAAGCAGTTAGCTTACCACCCTGGTCAAATCGAACCTAGCGTTTACCTCCCCGGTGATCAACATCATTTACGCAAGGGTCACGCCAAGCAATACGCCATGCCCGCTGAATCATGGGCTTTGGAATTAGCTCAAGGTTGGATCCCGGCCATGTTACCCTTTGGTTTCTTAGACTCCTTGACTTCTACTATGGATCTTTACTCCCTCTACAAGACTGTGGAGTTAAGTGCCGTTAATATTGTCAAGAATTTACTCAAGGGTAAGTTTTAGATCATCTTAAAAACATATAGAGCATATATAAAGTAAATATACATAGAATTGAAATAGAAAATAAAATGCTCTCTATTTTGAAATCCTTTTCTTTCATTTTAAATAAATTTCGCTTAACCTTATTTACCAAAAACAATTTGTATTTGTCTAACCTTCACACCCGGGTAACCCCGGCTTCACTTATCCCAACTTGGACTTTAAACATGGCGACTTTATTGATTGCAACTTATCTCATACAAATCTATCGATCTAGCCAGTGATTTGGCTTACAGCAACAGACTGCAGAATCTATTTTTGATTACCCGGAGAGTTCAGAGTTACGGTATTGGTAGTACATTATTAACAGCGAAAGGAAAACAAATTATCCATTCACCCAATACCACTCATTACTTAATCTATCAAACTGATTTTTATGTACCATGATATTTGATCAATATAATAAGGAAACTTCGATACTGCTTCATCAGAATTCAAATACTTCCTCGCAATTACCATCGTTGAAATTGTGGAGTCAGGGAAATCCCAAGCATTTGTATAAGCTCGCCAAGGAGATCGAATTAAAGAATTTATGGCGAGGGTTTTTGACCCATGATGAGCATTTGGCATTCAGATATTTTGTCAATACGGCCGATGAAAATAATTTAGATGATTGGCAAAAGTTTTTAGACGGTGAAATTATGGTTAAAATTCAATCTAGTAAACGTGGTGACGATAATAATGATAATAGTAACAATAATAATAATGAATCGGAAAATATCAGGAATGGTGATGATAGTAGCGACGCTAATTATAAGGTACGTGCCTCGTCAATTTCTGGTGAAGCCCTGTCATCATCAAATGATATTAATAAATCTGCGACAAATCGAACTTTATCCCGATTATCTTCAACAATAGGCGATGAAATAATTCGCGCTGGTTCAGCACCCCCTCAATCCACAACATCACTTAATAGTCTCACTTCATCCTCATTGTTGTGTTTGAAAACGTCCAGTCAATCAGCATCAACTTCGCAACCGGATACCCTGTTTGAATTAACCACCCTTAATACTCAAAAGTTAGTCGCTCACGTTAGATATATGCTTTATGATAGGGGTATATCAGTACTTTTTGCATCAGAAAGACCGGGTGAAACGCCAGAATTCGATTTTGATCTATTGGATACTGGATCAGATAGCGAAAATAATGAGAACGATGATAAAGAGGATGATGTAAATATAAATTCTAATACCGCTCAAGTGATTAAAACGACCACAAAGCCAGTAAGAGCCGAGGATGACGACTATGATGATGATGAAGATGAGGATGAAAAAGAAGCGGAAAAAGAAATTGTAAGTGAGGAACTAGAGAATACCAAGGGTGAAGAAAATGAGAAAATGACAAATAATGATAATATAAACATCGATGGTACAGAAACTAGTCAATTTGATTCTATCACTAAGATCAACGAAAAGGATCATTTAGTAGTAATTATTAATAACGACGGACCATTATCTGAGGAAGATCAAAAACAATTAGATACGGCCATTTTAATGCAAATCGCTTCTAAATATCATATCTTTGAGGGTGATCGTGCTGGATTATTAAAGCGACGTAAGTTAGACGAATCTGATCGACAAATTAATAATGATGATGATGAAGAAGAAGATGGTATAATTAATGGGGATTCTACGTCGTTAAATGGTCGTCTTAATGGTCACAGTAGTGGAAATAATCATCATAATATTAGTAATACTGCCGATAATAACCCTAATTCAAAAAAGACATCAAAGGCCCCTTCATTTGGTGCTGCCAATCTTAGTTTAAAGCACTTGTTGGCCGCTATTGATACTAAACGAGAAAACTTATCGTTGAGTGATAAAGATTTACGCCGATTAATCTCCGATGTACGTAAAAATCGGTCTAAATGGGCTAATGATGAAAGAATCGGTCAAGAGGAACTATATGAGGCTGCTGAAAAGGTTGTTTTAGAACTCAGAGGCTATACTGAACATTCAACAGCATTTCTTAATCGGGTAAATAAACGTGATGCACCAGATTATTATAACATAATTAAGGAGCCTATGGATCTTAACACGGTAATGAAAAAATTAAAGGGTTTCCAATATAATAGCAAAAAGGAATTTATTAATGATTTATTTTTGATATGGTCTAATTGTCTCAGTTATAATACTGATCCTAAACATTTTTTGCGAGCTCACGCATTAGCTATGAAACGGAAAACCGATACTTTAGTTCCGTTGATACCAGATATTTCTATTAGAAGTCGATCAGAGGTTGAAGAAGAAGAAGCCAAGGCCAACACCGATATTGATGGTGAACTTGATGGTGACGAAAATGGAGATTTAGTCAAGGATACCAATGAAGATACTGACTCTTATATGGGTATGCGTGGTGCCGCTAGAAAGGGTGCTGGTGCTGGTAAGGGTACCAAAGCTCGTAAGCGGAAATTAGACCATGATTCCGATGATGATAAAACGGGTACTGAGGTTACAGGAAGTAAGAGTGTTTCTATGAATGGGAGTATTGAGGGAAATAAAAGTATCATGAATGATAAATCTGAGCCTGCCGCTGAGGAAGATAATATCGATGATATCAAAATTTCAATGATTGATAATAACCCCTCAGATGAACTCAATGAAGCTGCTGAATCTGCGTTAAAGGATGACACTTCGCTTAATGGTGCCATTACTATTGATGATGAAAATGATCCCGATCACCCAGCAGAGAATGACGAAGAAGAAGTTGAAGATGCTAATGATGATGATGACGACAGCAATGACGACAGCAATGACGACATTGAACAACAAATGTGGTATTCATTTTCCAATCGTAAATCTACCACTTATTGTAATCGTCGTAACCTCTTATTCAAGGACGATAACACTTTACAACCAGAAGCCGAGGCTTGTATTCGTACGCCTAAGTTACTAAAAAAATATAATGATAAGGAGGTAGCAATCGCAAAAATTCCTAGTAATGCAGTACCAGAAAATTTAATATCAAAATTTTTCACTTATCGTGATACTACTAATGAAGATGATGATGCGGCAAGTGAGAATATGACCCTTCTTGATTCAATTAACTTGAATAGTCACAAGGATTTCCTGATTGAATACGAAGTTATGTCAGGTTTACCCGATCTTCCCTGGTCGTTGTCAGCCGAGAATGATTTTGATGGTATTAGTGAAGAGGCTTCCCTTCAAGCTATTGAAGAATTGAAGCAGCAATCTAAATATCTGGCCGCTCCCGATGGATTAAACAAAAATTATATTGAGAATTTATCAGAAATTCAAAGAATTAGAAAGACTTGTTCCAAGATTGGGCTTATTCGGCAAATGCAACACACATCTTTTATGCATAATAATCAATTCAAACCTTATGAATTGGTTGAGATTGATGAAACTGATCTTGATATTGAATCTAGATTGCCTAATCGAGATAATTATAATGAGGAAATATCTATGGCGGCACTTAAGCGTAATGTTGGTAAAATTGCCATGCATTCAGGGTTTGAATCTACTGAAGTAGTTGCACTTGATATTTTAGCCGATATTGCCGCTGATTATATGTCAAAGTTAGGTAAAACTTTGGTCATGTATACTCAAAAGTTGAATGCTGGACCTAGCGATATATCTTACGAAGATGTGATTCTAAATACATTGGAAGATAACGGTATTGAGAGTATTAACGATCTTGATTATTATGTTCGCGAGGATATTGATCGTCATGGCGTTAAGCTGAAGGAGTTAAATACTAATTTAGTTGGATTTTTGGCTGATCTTTTGAGACCTACTTTAGCAAATAGTACAGGTGAATTTAATTCTAATCAATTTAAGGACGGTAGTGAACAGTTTGTTAACGGTGACTTTTCCGAAGAAATTGGTGAAGATTTCTTTGGGTTTCGTGAATTGGGTCTTGATAAAGAATTTGGATTATTATCATCATCAGTACCCCTTCATTTACTTCATAGTCGATTGAATACCAATTCAATGTTTGAACAAAGTTTCCAACAGAGTTCTGATGAATTCATTGGCGAACCACCTGAGTATGATCTTATTACTCGTAAATCGGCGAATGGACAAATTGCAATAATCAAAACATTTTTCCTTGCCCGATTGGATGCTAGTAAAAATTCTGATGTCTTGTTGGAAGGTGAAAAATTACCTCCTAAACAAAGAAATATTAGACCAAAGTTACCACCTACTGGTAAGATTTCTGGGGTTCGTAAGAAGCCACTGAATAAGGTCTTTTTCCGTGAACAGCCTGAACCTGAACCTGAACCTAAGGTGGAGGAGTCAACATCGTTAATAGATGCTCAAACGCAAGATTTGAGTAGTGATCCGATTATTGATAAGGATAAGGCACTATCATTTTATTTGGTGAACTTATTGACGGATGAAAATGGCAATAACGTTAATAATAACGGTTTAGAATTACCTACTGAACCAATCGGCGTAGGTAGTCTTATGGGAACCACTGAGGATAAAGAAGATGGTTATGATAATGATGATGATTTTACAGGTTTATTTTAAATGTATTTTATTGTGTATAATATCTGTAATTTAAGAAACAAAATATTTATTAGATACTGGAGGCGGTTCTAGAAGTTTTTGAGTGGTTTACAGGATACTTGGCCAAAATTTATTAACAAAACATTATATATTTGAAGCTTTATGCTTTTTCGATGTTGGTAAGAACTAACTAAACTGAATTCACAACATTATCGGTATAACCCGGCTGACTGGCCAGACTAGGATTAGCCCTCAAATTAGCTTGACCGTGCTGTAAGAGTACTTGTTCTAACATCAAAGAATTTCGGCTATTGGCCTTATAGATAGCACCGGCGATATCACCAACAATAGGAGTTATACAGATAACGAAGTCAATAATAATATTAGACATCATTTTAGCACGTACACTTGCAGGTAACCCGCCTTCAATCTGCTCACAATTTTTCAATAAATTTAATGCTAACCACATATTGAAAAAATCACCAATAAAGGGCACAAGACCAATTATTACTGACCAACCACAAGCTAGTCCACATAATGAGAAACACCATTCTAATCTATAAGCTCGACGTCTTACCTTTTTAAGAATTTTAACATCCTTCCTGCTTAAACCCTCGGGGATGGCACGTTTAGAGCGACGAACTCGTTTACCGGGAGGTGGAGCGTTTGCTTTTTGCTTTTTGTTGGAATTGGTTTCAGAGACCGATACATAGTTTGGATCATCCTCAAACTCCTAAATGTTATCATTAGTTAGTCAAGTTAAGCACAGCCATATAATCAACATAATATACTAACATCCATCCATACGGGATCTTGACCCTCAATGCCCGGGACTTTGGTCAAATACTTGAAATGTTAGTAAATTACAAAAAAGCAATGAAAGAGATCAGAATCGGAAGCGATACCGTAAGAAAAAGACATACCTGTGACCCTAGACTAACACCGACTTTCTTAACAATAAAAGACATTTTGAATAATATAATTTATCTGAGATAACTTCTCAATTCTGGATTAATTGAAAAAGAAAAAAAAACTGAATGAGATGCGGCACGCAATTGCTTTGATAATGGGTCTTTGATATTTAAGCTATGAGCCGAATCCGCAGCGATTGGCGCGGTGCGGCTGAGGTTCATGCTGGCATGAGAAAGACACAAACTCCAGCGCATGTATTTAATACCTTAATTCATTGGATTGGACTTGTTTTTTGACATAGATGGTGAGCAGTACCGATATAAAAATTGGATGGAAGAGATGGGGGTCATCATTAGGGTCTCGGCCGCTATCTGGGTCTGTTGAGACCCTTGCCGCGGAATCAACCTCTAGTGAGACATCACCGAAGAGCTCGAATATAGCACCTGGAATTGTGAATAAAGTGCCTTTAAACCATCAAGTTCCGAGGAAGCCACGAGAATGTGATTTTGAAGTCAATCCTCTCTTCTCACCAGCTAGATCCGTAACGGGGATGTGGAATCAGAACCTACCACCGTATCCTTTAAGTGGCGACTACAGCCCGACATGTACTAAGATCATTCCGGCCAGACAAATTAAGCATTCGGTCATTCCTACTTTATACAGACAACCGGATACATTACCAATCCCCCAATGGCGATGGCAATCTACGGCGAGAACGACGAGAAAATTGGATATCTGGTCAACCAGAATTGCCAAGCTTAACGTCATATTTTTCACTTTAAAACTGGTTGTTTGCATTGTAGCCATATACCATTATGCTCACTGGGGAATAGGGCTAACTATGTGAGTAGTTTTGTATATCTATACTTGTATGCATTCATGTTATCTAACGATTTCTAGTATCTTTTTGGGCGGTGATTTAATCTCACAATTAAACGCTGAGCTGAAATTATCTAAATCAAGACAAAACTCTTTTCTATAGTACGAGGAATCAATAATAAAAATAAGACGGGGTTACACCAAATTAACATTTTCACTATAATTTTCATACTCTGGTGGCGGAACCTGTTGAAGTTCCATTTCTTCTAAAGTTGCCAAACCACGTTCGGTCGGTCAGTAATTTCTCTAAGAGGATTAAGTTACGACTATTACCCTTAAAGATAGCGCTTAAACCCATATCAAAGAGGGGTGCGAAATCCAATACCGTCTCTACAATCAAGTTTAATAAAATTCTAATAAAGATTTCCGCTGGGAAACACCATCGATTCAAGTACATTTTTCAATAATAGTCATTGATAACCATAAATTAATCACAATACCAATAAACGGGAACCCACCAATGGGAATAGACTATCCACATGGCAGACCACATATTGAGAATCTCCCTTCTAATGAATAAGCCCTCTGACGAATCCATTTGAGAACATCAATATCCTTGGAACTTGTACCTGATGGTAATATTCGCTTTTGACGAACAATCTTTTGACCGGGAGGTGGACCGCCAAGGGCCGCAAAATCCTTTTGGAGATTGAGTTTATTGAAAAATGGCGGGCAGGGACCTTCAGTGGGAGGAGAGTAATTGGGGTCATCTTCATAAACCTATATTAATGATAAATACAAAAGTCGTGTTAATTTTGTGTCCTAAAATTCAAAAGAGAAAAAAGAGACTTTCATGCTTACATACTTCTTAAATGGGATCAGGGCACGATATGCCAGGCACATTACTTGCGAGGTAAATGGTTTGGGGGGTTAAATAAAAGATAATTACTAGTACTTTGAATACTCACCCTTCCATTGTTTATCACAACCATGTTTGATGTAAGATTGCAGGAAAGTGTCTGAAAAAATATGAGCTTTTCATCAATGTAGGGATCATCACATGGGAATGCAAGTATTATTCTAAAAATAATGAGGTTCAAAAGAACAATCGAAAAAAGAGGTCTTAAGAAACAAGAAAAATGAAGGTAGAATTAACCCCAAAGAGGGCGTTGTGATGAATGAATATGTTAATAAAAAAGTCTTACAGATTTTATACGAATCTGTACCTTATCGTGAGAGATGACGTCAGCCTTACGTTGAAGCATAGGATGTCAATGATTACTCATCACGGCTAAAGTGACAATTAAGACACAAGAATTTGAATAACCTTATATATTAACAGCGATATAAACCACTAAAACCCATTAAAAAGCTTAATACAAAAAAATTTGAATAAATACAAAATATAGAACAAACAGAGTCAAAATCACCCAGGTGATAAAAAGAAGGGAAAGGAGGGTAAGGAACAAAGGAAGAAGAGGAAAAGAAAAAGAAAAAAAAAAGACCCAATTAATTAAACGTAACCAACACGGGCTTCATATGCCCCATCAAAAAATACGAAAGAAAGAAGAAAAATAACACAAAATCCGAATAAAGGATCGAAAAATAACCATAAAATGAATAACATTATTTGGGGACATCTTCGCCCTTTCTACCACCATCATTAATAAAATCAGCACCAGCGGCGGCAGCAGCAGCAGCAGCAGCAGCAGCGGCACGAGCCCCAGAATTAGCATATACGGCAGGAGGGGTAGGTACACCCTGAGGATGTTCGATTAAACGAGATTGTAATGCTAAGATATAATCACGTAATTGTAAATTTTCCTGTCTAAGGGCTTCAATGGTTACTTTACTAGTATCTAATTCTGATACTTTAGCTTCAAGGTCCTTAATATAAAGTTCCTTTCTTTGACGGAATGCGCGTTGAGCGAGACGATTTTGTTGAGCTCTCTTAGAAGAAGATAATGGACGGCCGTTCTGACGACTCATGTCGCGAATTTCTACCTGGGGGATCATATTTTGTAATTGCTGTTGAGCTTGTTGTTGGGCTTGTTGCTGAGCCTGTTGTTGAGCTTGTTGTTGAGCTTGTTGTTGAGCTTGTTGTTGAGCCTGTTGCTGCTGCTGTTGTTGTTGTTGATGTTGTTGCTGTTGTTGTTGTTGTTGTTGTTGTTGTTGTTGTTGTTGCTGTTGTTGATGTTGATGTTGAACTGCGGAAGCCACTTGTTGATGACGATGATGGCCTGAGTATTTGTGATTATCGGAGACAGCATCATTAGCAGCATTAGAGGCTGCTACGGCGGCAGCAGCAACGGCATCGGGGGTAGGGAACGATGAATCGTCAGTAGCATTGTGTTGGGGTTGACTAAAGGTAGGATCAATAGGATTTTGGTCCATTGATAATTTTATAGCCGTCTTAGTATCGTCACTAGCGTTATCGGAGTTATTCCAGTATCCTGCTTGGTTCATATTGGTAAAAATAATAAGTATAATCTAAAGAGCAAAAAGCGCATGTTAACAAAAGGTAATCAAAATTGTGAAAAAACTTCAACCAGTACGGCCAAGAACGGGGGATGCTAATAAAGACACAAGCCTGAACACTGTTGTAATAAATCATCTTGAATTTAATTACACCTACGCGACTCGCATTCACCAACCCCCTGAACAGTGGATCATTGCCCCAGGCAAAAGGACGACGACGCGTCAAATAATTCGCTGAATGCCATCCTTATACGCCCGGATCCAACGAAAAGGGCCCCGACCGACAATCGTCCTAAACCATAATCTACTCACCAGGCCGTGGACTTTTTGTAATCGTGGGATATGTTAATTGCTGACTGCACGGTTAAGTAAGGCGCTGTGTTAGTAAGACGCTCGCTGACAACTCGTGTAGTCATTCGATCGAGCTGAATTGCATCTCCGGCCAGACTTTTACGCCTAGTGGAAACAGCGCACACATCATGGTCTGATAATTATCCCATAACCTGTTCATAGGGAGGGAGGATAATAAAAAGAAAACTCGGGCTCAACGGGGAATCGAACCCCGGACCTCCCGCATACAAAGTCATATTAACCCAAAGCGGGAATCATACCTCTAGACCATTAAGCCGGTATTTTTGAAAACTTAGCTTTATTGTGGCTTTTAGGCCCTTTCCGGAGGTACTTTTGCTGACGTAATGTAACGTGATTTTAAACGTGATAAATTAAAGTTATAAAACATAAGTTGATGAATATGTTTATTTCTCTAATTGATAGTTGATAGTTGGATGGTATTAGTTCTCGCTGTTCACTGCCATGTTTCTTGTGTTGCGCGGTATTTGTTCAGTCGTTGTAGCCGGTACCCCGGGTAACCGTAATATCTCTTATGATCTGCACCGGGAAGAGTAAACAAACAGCCGTACTGTTAATTCAATGGTGAAGAGTTAAGCCTATTGCATTTCGTTTGATTTTTTTCTTCATTTTTAGTTTGCTTTTTTCACCTCTTTGTTCGATAAATGATATAACTATCACTGCCAGTGTGATACCCGCTTCAGCTTTGACTATGACTACTGTTACACCTATAAAGAATAGTACACCCAGGAAGGGACCCTTAAACAGGCGCGAGAAAGATCAAACTCCGCAGGGATCAGGGTGTGATCTTGACCATTGGCGTCATCAATGGTACAATATATTAACGACATCCGTCTTTTACTTGGATGGAATTGATGATAATTCAAAATCAGTGATAAAGGCCGTATTTTGGCATCGGTTTGGTGCAAAGACATTAGAATTTTTCGATAGTAAATATGTTACTCATATTATTACGCGGCGACCTGATGGTACATTTACTGATAATAATAATAATGCCAACTCAACTAGTGATATTATACGTAAATCGAGAAATTTAGGTATAAAGATTTGGTCTGTTGATAAAGTTCGTCGATTCATTACCAATTTAACGGGGACAACTATTCGGTCATTTCAAGATTTAAGATTATTACTTGTACCGGACACTGAACTAAATGTGACTCCCTCGGCTAGTCAACCCAATTTATTAGATTTACTTACTGAGGAAAAGCTAAGAGGACCCGATCGTCCTGTACCTATTGATCGTGAACAAGAGACTCGTAGACCCGATATCGTATATTTCAAGGGTCCCTATTTACTCGTATGGGATCCCACGCATAGCTGCCGACCGATGGTGATAAAGGAGTATAAGAAGCAAGAACCGGTCATACCAGGTGCTGCCCTGGTGGGCCCTAATGGTGATTGGCCGCAATTTCGAATCACTGCTAATGGTCGATGTCCCTTCGTTTACGATCCTACGATATTCAAATCACAAAAGAAGAAAACAAAGGCTGAAATGCCTGCCTCCGGTATGGATAGATCTGCTACCCCATCGCTGTCACAATGCCAATCACCATCTCCATCTCCATCCCCCATACAATCCCCCTCACAATCACCCATTCACAATAGATCGCCCGGTCAATTAGATATCCCGCTAGTAGACAAATCAACCACGACTAACGAACTAATACCACCTACTATTTCAGCAACGAATTGTCGACCTGTTGAGAAAAGAATACTTGCATCAACTGCAAATACCTTGGCGACCGGTTTAGATATGAATAATAAACGATTAAGATTATGTCCGCCGGGGACGAGCACAACAAAATCTCAGTCACCGTCCACGTTACCGTCCCCATCACAACTGCCAAAATTAATCATGGCAGGATATTGTGAAAATTGTCATGAAAAATTTGATGATTTTAATAATCACATAATGGGACGTAGGCATCGTAAATTTGCGACAAATTCTAAAAATTTTGTTAATTTGGATAAGTTATTACGTAGAATTGCAAGACCATTAGGTACAGGTAGTGTTTATTGAGAATTTTATACATTATAAGGAAAAAGATATTAAATAAATAACGTATATATAGAGTAATAGACTCTATCAAGGTTCGCGCACATTACAGAACCAATGCGATAAAAAGGTTAAAGATGTTAATAAAAGTAGATATAAAAATAAAACTATTACATTAAGATACAGCATTTGCTTGACTCCTTAGCTTTCGATGTTGGGGTAGCCTTGCCATTATTTTCATTAGCCGATACTGGTGATGATGAATTTGATTGTTTTGATTGACCATTATTATTAGTGGGAACAGAAGGAGGACCAGAGGGAGTATTTGACAATAAAGTTTCATTATTATTATTTGTAACACTGTTATTAGGATTATTATTATTATTAGAAGCATCATAACTGTTACCGACAAACGAGTTAGGCGCATTGTGATGAGAGGGGTTATTGTTGTTATTGTTGTTATAATCGCTGAAACCGGCTGCGTAAGCGGCATCTTGTGATCCAAGATTACCTGAATTAAAAGAATTAACAGAATTAAAGTTATTATGATTCTGGTACTGATTAGCGTTATTTGAGTCACCAAAAGTATCAGAAGACTTAATCGCATTAGAATCATCAACGACAGGTGGGGGGTTACGAACGATACGACATGATCTCACACAGTCGTAAAAGGCATTTTCAATATTAACATTTTGTTTAGCTGATGATTCAAAGAAAGCATAAGCTTTTACTTCCTTTGCAAGGGCTTCGCCCTCATCATAACTAACGACTCTTTCAGTTGATCTATCTGACTTATTACCAATAATAACAATCGAAAATGCTTCATCGTCTTCCTTGACTCGTTCAATTTGATCAATATAAGCCCTAATTCTACTGAAAGATGATCTCGAAGTGATTGAATATACGAGAACAAAGCCCTCGCCATCACGAATCCATTGATCACGTAAGGCTGTGTATTCTTCTTGGCCAGCGGTATCGAGAATTTCTAGCATGGCCGGTTGACTATCAATGATGACTTGCTTACGATAAGAGTCTTCAATGGTAGGATCGTAAGTTTCTACGAAACGGTTTAAACATAACTAAGTAAGGTTAGAAAAAATTCAAGAAAAAAAAAACAGTGAATTAGTGTGTGGCTTAGCGGAGAGAGAGCCGCGAAGCAATCAATATTGCTATCAGTGGAGAAGCTTGATATACAGGACAGTGAACAGAGGTGATAATCGGCACTTGTTATCATTCATTCTCACCTATATATCACAGTTCAGATGCCCACACTGTCTAGTTTGGACCGTGGCAAGCTTGCGTACGCTCAGCGTCTCTGCCGGTCGGTCACCCACGCCCGGCGCCCGCCCGCCCACCAATTCACTGCTAATTCACTGCCAATCCAACAAAAACAACAACAACCAAAAACATACCTGGATGGTAAGAGCAGTCTTTCCAACCCCACCATCCCCGAGGACAATAAGCTTGTAGAGAGGAACTGCGTCGCGACGTGACATTTGTTGTTTAGTGACAGAGGGAAAGAGGAAACGAAGTCCGGCAAATGGCGAGATGTCCCAGCCGTGTGCGAACCGCAGGATTGATTATGCTTATTCTTAGAATAGGGTATTGTGGAATTATATTATATTATACTATATTCTATTATATCATCCCGCGGTCTCGGTTATATATACAGGGAATGTGAGAGCGCGAGATGGCGCGAGGGATTAAGAGTGACTGAGAGAGAGTTTGTGAAGATTGTTAAGCGGTAGTATCTATATATTATTCCATGACGTTTGACTTCTAATTTTTGACTCCGTCCAAACGTGCTTTTCCGTCTAATTCGTCTCGCTTTATCTTGCTTTGTCTCTAAACGTACTTGTCACTGCCGGCGGAACCCCCACTAATGGACCAATCCTCCATGAAAGGCTTATTCACGGGCTCAGCGCGCGAGGACCACACGGACTCACTACTACCCTTGAGAGCCATATCGCGCGCCAATTTTTGTTTGTAATAATTTTGAATACTAGCGGCCTTATCGGCCTCGGAGGTGAAACTCTGTTTCATACAAAACATCCAACGGTCTTGTTGGTCTTCACACATTCCCAGACCGCCGTGCCTCCAGGCGTGACGGAACTGGCCACCGATGGAGTAACATCCAACGAGTTCCTCAAAGGCACGGTAACAGCTCATCTCAGTAGGGTACTGTGAGAGCACAGGTACCTGTTTGGTACTGACCGGTTGTTCGGGGGATCCAGCGTCGGGTGAGGTCAAGGCTTGGACGATAGCATCACCAAGATCAATCTCGGGAAGATCGTTACATGCAGCGGTGTCTATAGGAGTTGCGGTTGCAGTAGTATCCTTTTTAGTAAACATTTTGTCCGTATATTATTATGTGATTCTCCGTGTGTTTTCGTCTTCTTGTTCTGCTGAAGAAGATAAAAGCTCGAAATCTCCCAACTCCCAGCGATTGACGACAAAACACACAAATGCATCGTGCTTTACGACCCCAGCGTTTGATATTCCGTCGAACAAACCGACCTTATCCCTTCTTAACTTATTCGCCTATTTCATTAACTCGAACCATGTCCGACGCCAAGTCCAACACCCCCGAACAATGGCGTGCTATCCTTTCACCCGAACAGTTCCGCGTTCTGCGTCAAGCAGGCACTGAACCACCTCAGACTTACAAGGGCCCATCAAGGGCAGGTGACTACAATCAATCTTCCATTAAACCTAACCAGACTTACCAATGTGTAGCCTGCGATGCACCCTTATACCGTGCCTCCGCGCTCTTTGACTCAAGATGTGGTTGGCCGGCATTCTACGAGGCCATTGATGGCGCTTTAGACTTAATTACTGATACTAGTATGGGTATGCGTCGTACTGAAATGAGATGTCATAATTGTAATTCTCATTTAGGTCATGTTTTCTATAATGAGGGTTTTCAAAATCCTACTAATGAACGCCATTGTGTTAATAGTGTTTGTTTGAAGCTTAAGTAATCGAGCGAACTCGAGCGTAGCGAGTGTGAGCAGCAAACGCCACCCGAAAAACTGTGAATTTGTAACAACATGTTTAGTCTATTTATTTCAAAATATTATTTATTTTCTTTTTTCTACTTGGTAATTACGTCAGGTAACTCATTTTGAGGAATAATTTCAATCCAGTATCCATCAGGGTCTTGAATAAAAGCAATAGTCTTCATCTTACCATCAGTAAGCTTCTTCTTGAAGGTAACATCAAGTGATTCGAATCTATCACAGGCTTCAGTAATATTGTCCACCGAGAATGCTAAATGGCCAAACCCTTGAGGTTCACTGTTACCATTATGGTATCCCTTGAAGGATTCATCCGATTCAGTACCCCAATTCCAAGTTAATTCAAGAACACCCTCACGAGCTGAGACACCCTTACCAGAATTCTCAACAAATTCAGGATCATTCTCATAGCCTAAAAAGTATAACGTGAATTTAGCGTTCTCGTGTTCAGAGGTTCGAAGTAATTTCATACCCAATTTGTTCAGGTAAAAGTCTAATGAAACCTTAGGGTCACGAACTCTAATCATGGTATGATTAAATCGGTAAACACTAGTATCCGTCTCAGTTTCACTCTTTTCTGAATTAGTCAATTCATGATTTTCAATAAGTTCAATCCAGTATCCATCAGGATCAAGCGCAAATGCAATATCCTTTTGACGACCGTCGGATAATTTCTTTTGAAATTTGACACCACTAGCCAAAAGATTCTTCTCAGCGACTTGAATATTATCAACACTGAAACAAATATGACCAAACCCACGGCCTGGTTCACTATTACCATTATGATATCCCTTGAACTCCGGGTCCGATTCGGTGCCGTAATTATGTGTAATATCCAAGAGACCTTCACGATTGTAACAGGGTAATCCATGATGAAGTGCTCTATCACCATCAAAGGCTAAACAGTAAACGTCGAATTTTAATTCTGGGAAACAGTATTGACGTAATACCGACATACCGAAATTACGACGATAGTATTCAATTGATACCTTAGGATCCCTAACACGGATCATTGAGTGATTGAACTTGTAGTTCTTAGTGTCAGTGGCGAAAGTTTTGATTGACATGTTTTTAGTTGTCTTAGTTATGGATTGACGTATTTGGTTTGCGAGTAATCCTAAGCGATTCATTCGTTGCGGTGTGGAATGTAAATGTGTAATGAAAGATGGTTGTTATATTCAATTACCCGGTCGAAACCTTATCGTCCCTATCGCTTTCATTATCAATTTTCATGTATCCGATATATATTGTTTTGTATTTATATATCCAGTTTTTCTCATTAATATAAAATGCTTAAATGGAAAACTCTGACGGCTACCTTATCGCAAGTACTCATTGACTCGGCGATTGCACCGTCTGGATCACAAACGCCTACCTCCACCTCATCCTCCACGAGTTTATTCATACCATCGCGAATTCACAATTGTTTATTAATCTCACCCACGGCCACGCTACTAGCATCGGCGCATTTGCCACCCATTAAACGTCAGCAATTATTAGATCTATTAACGGCATCCGGGGAATCAACGCCCTCTGAGAGTCATTTACAAGAAATGTTAGCCTACGATATTGAAGCCATCTCAGACGGTGCTAATAAGGTCAAGGCATTATTTGTTGCTAGTGCCTGGGCAGAATATATTCGTTCATTATCAAGTATCCCCTCGGGGTTAATGGTTCATACAGTAGCAGGTGAGGCCCTTTATGTTTACTTGGTTCGTACTGGTGGTAAATTATCATCTGGAGGGGGGGGCACGTGGAATAATGGTGAACAACAGCATTATTTGCTGTTGGTGGTAATGGCTCATACTAATGTGCCGGCAGGTTTAGTTGATCGTAGAGCTAAACTGATTGTTAATCTTTTAGAGGATGGGTTGTGTTCATGGAAGTTCTTTGAGGAGTCAAAGTAGAAACAAGTGAACTTCGAGCAAAGCGAGTAGTTAGTGGGGACGGTTGAGGACGATTGAGGATAGATTTAATAAGCGCCATATAACTCATCTAATTACTCCTTCTTCTCGTTTTCAATTAGTATTATAATATATCTTCGTTTAATATCGTATAAAATTCGTGGGTTACCCGGTCATAACTGATCAACCTCCAATGATATCAATATATAAGACTAAATCCTAGATAAACCACACCACAGACAAACTACATCCTTTCCTTGCACGATGTTTGCTTACCTCAAATCCTTACTCTTTTCACCTGAACCCACACAGGAACAAATCCAAGCCCTTGAATCTCAATTAAGATCCGCTATTTCCAACTCCAAACTCTTTATTGCCTCTAAATCACACTGTTCCTACTGTCAACAAACTAAACAAACACTCGCCTCTTACGGTATTAAATTAGACAACGAAAATTTTACAGCAGATAATACTGGAAAGCCCATCGTATTAGCTGAATTAAATCATCTTGAAGACGGTTGGATTGTTCAAAATATCTTACAGTCAATCTCGGGTCAACGTACCGTGCCAAATATTTACATTAACGGTGAACATATTGGTGGTAACAGTGATCTTCAAGCATTACGCGCTAGTGGTCGATTAGATGTGAAGTTAAGAGCCGCTGGTTTAATCTAATAGGCAATATTTTGTTTATTTAAACGGATTTATAGTTAATAAATTTGATATTTCTAAATATAATTACATATCTGTTTGGCTAAACTCACACTAACTCACTCTTCGCAGAGTTAGCGCTCCCGAATTATTTGAAAGTATCCATTCTAACCTTAACGGCCATACGATGAGCATCTAAACCTTCAACGGCGGCTAAATTCATAACGGCAGGTCCAATACGTTTTAAACCTTCTTCAGTTAATTCTTGACTGGTAATATACTTTTGGAAAGTACTAGTACTAACACCACTGTACATCTTAGCGTAACCATAAGTGGGTAAAGTATGATTAGTACCACTACTGTAATCACCACAAGATTCAGGACTGTAAGCACCAACGAAAATGGAACCAGCATGATCAACCGAATCGACTAAACCGGCAGCATTTTCAACTTGAAGAATTAAATGTTCAGGAGAGTATTCATTGGATAAGTCCATAGCTTCTTCAATAGTCTTGATACTCAAAGTGGTAGAGTGAGCAATACATTGACGGATGATATCAACACGGGGTAATTCAATGGCTTGATTGTGAACTTCATCTTCGATGGCCTTTAATTGTTCTTCAGTAAGATCAACGGCTAATAAGATAACTTGAGAATCGATACCGTGTTCGGCCTGTGAAAGCAAATCACTGGCAACAAAGGCAGGGTTTGCGGTCTTATCAGCAATAACTAAAACTTCAGAGGGACCAGCGGGCATATCTATACTACATAAAGCAGAAGAATCATTTTGGATAAACATCTTGGCAGCGGTAACGAATTGATTACCGGGACCGAAAATCTTATCAACCTTGGGTACAGATTCGGTACCGTAAGCCATAGCGGCAATAGCTTGAGCACCACCAGCTAAGACAATGGCCGAGGCACCAATCTTGTGGGCAACGTAAACGACTTCGGGGGTTAAAGTACCATCAGAACGAGGAGGGGAAGCCAAAATAATATTCTTACAACCGGCAACTTGAGCGGGAACACCCAACATTAACGCAGTGGAGGGTAAAACAGCAGTACCACCGGGTACGTAAAGACCAACCGAGGAGATGGGGCGAGCAAATCTAGAACAGATAACGCCCGGCACGGTTTCTACTACTAACGTAGAACTATCCATCTGAGCAGCGTGGAATTTGTGAACATTGGCAATTGATAAATCAATGGCTTCCTTAATTTCAGGACGTAAAGTCATCATAGATTCGGGGAAGGGGGCTCTGAGAATAGGAGACTCTAACTGAACACGATCAAACTTGGCGGTGAATTCTAAAATAGCTGCATCGCCACGAGACTTGACACCCTCAACGATGGGGGTAACTAACTTCATAATATCAGCGGTCTTTTGAATAGGACGGGTTAATACGGAGATAATTTCTTCGAGGGTGGCAGAAGCAGCGTCAACTCTCTTCATGGCAATACGATCATTAACGGGTTCAGCGACAGCGGGGGCAGCAGCAATGGGTTTTTCGTCAGCGACGACCTTGACTTGCTTGGATTCCTCCTTGTTATCAAGCTTTTCAATCCACTTACGCTTAGCGTCACCCTTTCTGCGACTGATTTTTAATCCCTTGGCGTCCAAGTTCTTTTCGACATCGGCCCAGCTAACACCCATAGAGACACACTTGGTCATAGCGAAATAAATTAAATCGGCGGCTTCCCACGCAGCATCTTCCTTAGTAACGGCTTCATTAAGTTCTTCAGCTTCTTCCATGATCTTGCAAGATAATAACTTGGAGTCATTGAATAATCTAGCAGTATAAGAACCCTCGGGGGCATTAGCCTTTCTCTCTAAAAGGGTGGCTTCTAATCTAGCAACACCCTTAGAGACACCGAAACAAGAGGAACGATCCAAGTGACAGAAACCAGCACCGGTTTGTTCAACGACAAACTTTAAGCAATCGGCGTCACAATCGAATTCAATTCTTAATAATCTTTGAGTGGCACCAGAGGTAGCACCCTTGTACCAAAGACCGTGCTTACGCGATTGGTAAACACCGGTACCGGTACGGAGGGCTTCTGAGATACTTTCAGCAGAAGAGTAAACGAGACCAAGTGATTTTTCGTAAACATCAGTGACAACGGTGGTGTAAAGGCCATCGGGTCTATCAGTGATCAAGTTGGCGACATATAAATCAGCAACAGCAATCTTGGTGGGTTCAGCCTTAGGGTCAAGGGTAAGTAACTCATTAGCGATAACGGGGACAATACCAGCCTTGATTACTTCAATAGCGGCTTCAAGGGTAGAAACAGAAGCGTAAGCAACGAACTTCTTGTCTTTGTATGAAGGGGTTTGATTGGCAGCGAGGCTTTGAGCGGAAAGGAAAATATCGGAATCAGATTCGCTGATAATTTCACCATCAATAACGCTGATAAGTCTGGCACTGGGGATACCGGCTTCGATAAATTCGTCCTTTTGAACCGAAAATACGGCAACTTGAGAAACGCCAGCATCTAAAAGCTTAATTGCGTCATCAACGGAGATGTCAGCAGCTAAAAACGCAACGATAGTAGGCACGTTAATAAAGGCAGACTTGGAGTACTTGACGGCATCTTCGATCTGAGCTGACGATTGGATGGAAAAGGAAACTTGGCCAGTGAACTGGGCAATGACGGGTAGGGAAAAGTCCACTACGCTCGCTAAGACAGGTGAAATAGACATTATTGTTAATATCTCAAAAATAAATAACACAATCGGTTAAGGTTATCAAGAATAATCAGAGTATAGTGAGAAGGGAAGAAGAAAGAAGGCAGTTCCGGGTACTTCATCTGAAATCTTGGGAGAAACGATGACCCTTATTCAGGTGCTTGGCGATTAATGCGCGCCGTCATGCCGCTTACGCCCGTACAATCCAGACTCGCCGGGTTCACAATGGAGATTAGTCACGCATCGGATAGCGATATTCACACCTTTCAGCCACGGTATTAGTCAGTGAAGCGATGCACCGGGATCGTGACTCGGAACCAGGCTGCTCTAAAGACCCGTATTTCCGGTATAATTCGGCGTTACTGTACATTTTCTTTTTCATTTTTGTGTTCTCTGTGTCTTTTTTGTTTCTTCAGCCGATTTCACCCGAACCCAGGTGGTTTCAGTCAATGAGGTGACCAAAAAAGTGTGACACAGACAGGAATCGAACCAGCAACCTTTCGATAACTCCTTTCAAGAAGACTCAATTGGAATCGAACGCTCTACCATTGAGCCACCGCGTCTTAATTTGAAAAGTTATTTATTTGGGGCTCTATGATGATTGGCCAGGAAGAGTGTTTGTGTGAAATGTGTTAATTTTTGGCTTTTATGTTTAAATTTTATAGCTGTTGATACGCTGGATCAAAATCAATTATTCTAGTTTACTTAGATTTAAATATAGATGGTTTTAACGAGTAATTAATGATCCATAGTGGCCCCATACGATGGTCTACTCAGTTCTGAGAGCGTTAAAATCTTGCGTGAAAGCATCTAAACGAAAATTCATGATAAGTAGTAATCCAAAATCTATATAGCTTGTCTTCGTATATTTGCATTTCGGGTGGGGTAGGTGGGAATAATGCTACTAGCCTCCCAATTTATTTCGTATAGATGTACAAGGGCATGGAACAAAACATTAGCTTTGAATCGAAGTTCACGAAGGTGATACAGGTGTAGGCCGTTTATATAAACAGCCTCAAATTCCTTTTATTTCCTCTCATATGTTTTACAACTCGTTCTCAACTGCCCTTATCTCTTTTACATCTTTTTGACACAATCATATCATTGGAATCGCTCCACACCTATTAGATTGATAGAATCAATAAAGGAGTTTTAATATACTGTGGGGATATAGCAAACAAAGCATCGGCTACTGCAGGAGCCAAAAGTATATAGGTATATAAATAGATGTGAAGCCATAGGCAGCACCGGCTGTCTATGACTGTGCATCTGCAAATACCTCGGGGTACGAGATAGGGAGAATAAGATATGACTAATTTGAAATACTACTGATTTTATTATCACTAAACTCATATGTCAAATTATGAAAATCCTCTTTTTATCTCAGATCCTTATTTTTGCGTTAATCACGGCATTCGCTACCAGATCCAGTGCTATTTCTCCGATGAGCCGGCTAATAGTTACCTCCCAGAGGTTTATAGTAGGCCAAGGAATACCCACCTGTATATAAAATGGTTTCTTAAATAGTAATGTACAAGAAGAAAAAAACAGTGCATGTTTGATCCTCCATCCCGATATAGTGAATAATAAGGTCATTGGTAATTAATGGGTAAATGCCCAGCGTTCCTATTTAAGCAATATTTTCAATAATGCCAAACCGTTAATAGAGAGGAAAAAATTATTTATAAATATCTAACATTCAATTTTATAATGGTTGTATATATTAGCTCCACTATTCACGGAAGGAATCTTCTATATTTACAAAAAGCTAATAACATCACAATTATCTATCTCCCAGCAGATGTCCCCAGCGGCTGTGTGATCTCGCTCCCACCTCCACTTTTGAAGGCTCTCGTTGGCTTAACTATGATTGATCGGACGGGAAATCGTGCT
>JAKUCD010000075.1:0-56576 GCA_030563525.1 Nadsonia commutata
GTAAAATTCACCGTTGCCATCGGTGAGCCCCCGGTTCGATTCCGGGCTGGCGCAAATTTTATCGGAAATATTTTGGTAGCTAGAATTTATGCCTTTCAAAATATTATACCCATCATGCGTGGGACCGGGGTTCAATTCTCCATTCCGGAGATTACAGTTTTGGTAACTTCTTCAAAGTTACTGCTGCCACGCTCAATTGAGTATTTTTATTTTTCCTTACAAAGGGTCATAACACAACACGAGTGATACACCATTATCCTAGAGTCTTATAATAATTTGAGAACCTAAGTTTGCCACTGACTGACTTGACATTTATGTTCGGAAGGGTCGAGCCGGAAGGATCATTCGGGAATGAAGCACGATGCTCAAACTCTATTTCAGATGAAAGGACCAATCAAAGAAAGGGTCATTATTTTTCATGTTTTCTACATATTTTTAGGTTTCTCTTTTTTTCTGAACTAAACCAGTGAAAAAAGAACACAAATACAAAACGGTAAAAGTTTAACTTAAAAAAATAAGCTAAAACATAAATAAATATAAGTAGGTATGAATTTTCAGGATGGAAATGAAAATCAAAACCCAATTTCAGGGCCAGAAATCACTAAACAGTAAACACGGTCTCTTATCAATTACTATAGTAATTGATTATTTACAAGCGTCCTTAAGGAAACAGATAAGATCATTTCGGTCCTTTTCTTTCTTTAAGCCACCAAAGGCCATCTTGGTACCAGGAATGTACTTCTTGGGGTTTTCAAGGTAGTCAAAGAGAGTGTCTTCAGCCCAGATGACACCCTTCTTCTTGTTGGCGTCAGTGTAACTGAAACCTTCGGCAAGACCGGATTTACGGCCAAACAGGCCGTGAAGGTTAGGACCAACCTTGTTGGGACCACCTTCTTCGGTAGTGTGGCATTGAAGACATCTAGTCTTGAAAAGGGTAGCACCCTTCTTAACGGAACCTAGAGACAAACGCGATTAGAGATCGTTCTGCGTGAACTTTGATTGAGTGGAAGTTTGGCGTGGCTGAGGAGCCTGTGCAATCTAGTTTGAGGAAAGGTACATACAGAGCACTTAACATAGCACAGATAGATACTGCAGACAGCTCCGCGCATTATCTGTCTTTCTATCGACAGCCAGGCAACGCAGGGCCATCAACGTCAAAGACGAATGGTGCAAAACAGCACGGCTTCTGAGAAAAACTAGAGCATGGCTCAGAAAGCAGAACACGAGACAAACATAAGATTCCCACAATTGAGTAATACGTACCAGGAGCGTAAGGCATTATGAGATTGTAGAGGAAATAGTAACAGCTGAGATAAAGTGTTGAGAAAACGGCGAAAACAACAAAAGAATCACCGAGAATCAATGAGGGAAAACACAACGGGAAGAAGACGGGAAGGAGAGAACGCCGGTCAAAGCTTATTTATATCAATTGACCATGCCTATAACGACCGCCACAAGCTCATACAGCCACCGGCAAGCGGCGCCCCAGACGGCTTCGTGCTGCGAGAGGTGCGACGGGCGCGTTGCCCGTGGGCGCGAGCAACTTTGCAATTAAACGCGTTGCCATTGGTCTGCGGTCAGCTGACTGCGTGCTTCTCCTGGCTTATCTGTTGATCGGGCGGCGCGTGCGCTCCTTATTTTGGCTTGCCCGCCACGTTAGATTCCACCCAAATACAACGATGAAACTGTATACGTATATATAATATTTATTAGAAATAAAAACAATAATGTACATGCTGCCGGTGACCAAATACCATCGAGAGGCATGACAACTGGCAACTAGGAAAGAAACGAATCGTTGAAAGAGGAAGGATCGCACATCTAAGCGTTCTTCTTCTTGATTCTCTTCAAAGATCTTTGTTCCTTCTTCATGGTACCATCCACCATCTTGTATCTACCCTTAACACCCTTAGGACGGCCCGAAACACCTCTGTTGAAACCTCTAGCGGCAACGACGGTCAACTTAGGACGTTCCTTCTTCTTACCAGCCTTTCTCAGTAGCTTTTGAATATCACTGGCCTTTTCCTTTTCGGATCTACCATCATCTTCGTTAATAACATCCGACTTCTTCTTCAACTTTTCTAACTTTTGTGTGGCCTTGTACTTCTTTCTGGCTTGAGCTTCAGCAACCTTCTTAATAGGTCTATCGTTGAAGGCCTTCATCTTGGCACGAATAGTTTCAACGGCTTCCTTAGTGATAGGCTTAGAGAACCTACTGTGCTTATCTTCATCTTCAAGGAACCAATCCGGTAAACCTTCCTTATCACGGAATGAATTTCTGTTGTAACTTTCATCAATCATGTCGTGCTTACTCTTTTGCTTAAGGGCCATTTGATGAGCTAAAGTCATGGCTTCAGCGGTAACAATTTCAACATTGGAGCCTCTGGTATCTTCGTCATCAGAGTTCCAGCCAGCACCATCATTAGCGACAACTTCGAAATCGTTCTTGTCTTCTTCTTCATCAGATGATTGATCATAGATATTAGAACCACCTTTCTGTTCTTCTTCTTCAACTTCTTCAACGCCGGAGATAATTTCTTCAATCTTACCGGCAGAGTTGGCCTTTTCAGTTTGAGGTTCAATTAAAGCATCATCAATACCAGCGAAAATAGGATCATTGAAAAAGACTGAAGCCTTTCTACTTAAATGACCTTCCTTGGTCTTCCTTTCAAGAGTTGAAATTAACTTATTAATACTTTCATCATCACTATCGGAATCATCACTTTCTTCTTCATTAGCGTTGACATATTCTTCATTACTGTAATCACTTTCATCATGATTAGGTTCCTTAATACCGTACCAGGGTTCATCAGCAGCTTCACGTGCTTGCTTAGCACGGAATTCGGCAATTCTCTCATTTCTTCTGTCCTTGTAAGCATTGTACATAACATCTAATTCATCTTCAAGATCATCAGCATGAACATCACTATCGTAACCACTACTCATATCATCATCAAGTTCACCAACTGTACCACCTAGTACAATATCACCACCTTGATGATTAGGATCATTTTCGAAAACAAGAGCCTTCTTACCCTTAGCAAGAGAATTAAGAACCTTAGTATTTCTTTCAGCAACCTTAAGGTTGAAAAGTGATTGTTCTTGGTTACCGGCATCAATACCAATATCCATAGGTGTCGTCATGTTCATTTGCATACGCTCAATTTCCTTTGCCTTTCTTTCGTTGGCACGTCTTTTTTCACGCTTCTTCTTAGCCTTTTCCTTTTCTTGTAAAGAAGATAATTCCTTTTCGATCTGTTCTTCTTCATCCAAAGGTTCAACTTCAACTTGCTCCTTATCTTCATCGTCATTGGAGCCAACCTTAAGAACACTTCTAGCAGCAAGACGCCATTTAAGGATCATTCTGAAATCCTTCTTACCCAAGACCTTCAAATCCTTGAAACATTCTAAAATTTCAGCGGTAGTTTGAGGTAATTTCTTGACAGGTTTTAATTCAGGGACTTCCTTATCATCGAAAATAATGGAATTCTTACTACCTAAAATAGAAATAGGATCTTCATTTTCAATGAATTCCATAGCATCAACAGTATGGTATAAAGTGTAATCACCTTCTTCGTAACCATCTCTCTTTCTCTTCTTCTTTTCAGGGTTGTAAACTTTAGCTTCGTAATTTGGTGTAGGATCAGCTAATTCTTCGAAAACCGACTTGGGATCAAGTAATCTAGGATCAATTTTCTTAGGGGCCTTGAAACCTCTACAAACGACGAAAATTTCGGCAGAAACATTTCTGGAAGAAGGAGGCTTAGTGGCTTCAACCTTATCAAAGAATTGTTGGAAAACCCACATAAGATTATTATAATCCTTAGAACGGAAAACCTTGGTAACGAAAGTACCACCTTGCATTAAGAATTCAACAGCTAACTTTAAAGATTGTAATACTAATTCAGATTGGGTGAAAGCATCTTGAGCCCAAGCCATACCGACATTAGGAGCACCATCATGCATAACAGTATCAGCCTTCCAGGTCTTCATATGTTGACGAAGTTGAGCACGGCAATGTTCAGTAGTAATATCACTAACAAAAGTAATAACGTTAGGTAAGGGCTTAATAGGAGCTAAATCGACACCGATAATAAGTGAATTAATAGGACACAGCTGAGAAGCTACTTGACACCATGAGCCAGGGGCAGCACACAAATCGATGACTACCTTGGACTTTTCTAAGAAATGACCAAACTTTTGATTAATTTGAACAATCTTGAACGAAGAACGAGCACGATAACCCTTTTCTTTAGCAAGACGGTAGTAATGATCTAAACGACCTTTACCATGTTTCTTTTCGGAACCTTTACCCATTTTTGATAATCTCGGTAATCAAATAGGAGCTTGATGGAGGAATTGAGAAAAGTGTATACTAGATCCTTCAAAAAAGAAAAAGGAAAAAACAAAAAAAAGAAAAAACGAAAAAAAGGAATGAAGAAAAAAAACGAAAAAATTTGACTGAAAAAAAATAACTATGGGGACAATAGCCTGTTAAACTGAGATAACTGATTACATAACCCAGTTGGGAGTTTCAGCCAAATTACCCGGATGTTAATCATCATCAGTAGCAGTGTGTATGGCAGCTTGAACTTACGGGTGATCAAAGATTAGTTAATAAGGTATTTAGTTAATGAACGAACTGGAGCTTAGTTAACCTGAGCGTACACAAATTTATTAGAATGAAAAATATAAGGTTTTGCTCATTATAGAAAGCGATAAACCTCCAAAATATTCAGACCAACTGATACATAAGAGCCTAACCGATTTATCGTAACTTCCTTTCAAGGAAGCTTTGTAAATAGAGAAGGTGCCAAATTGATTAAAGCTCATCTCTTTCAGGGACATATCCTTGAATACCCACCAATTCAGTAGTGAAGACCAAAGTAGCACCGGGAGGAATGACACTACCAGCACCATTCTCACCATAGGCTAAGTGAGAGGGAATAGTCAACTTACGTTGTTCACCAATGCACATACCGAGAATACCTTGATCCCAACCGGCAATGACATGTCCCTTACCAAGAGGGAATGAGAGGGGTTGACCACGAGTAATTGAGGAGTCAAAAACATCTCCATCGACGAAGCTACCGGTATAGTGAACAGAAATAACATCGCCGGTACGAGCTTTACGGTGACACTTTTCAGCAGGAATCTTTTTGGTAATACCTATAAATTATAATCACACGATGAAAGTTAATTAAACTGCTATCATTTCAACGAGTATACTGATGAGGTTACTTACCGATTTTCAATTTGGGTAATTCAGAATCATCCGAGGCAGAAACTAAGCCAATAAAGGCGAAAAAGGCGAAAAATAAAACCACAATATATGACCTTGAATGCATGGCGGAGGAGGTGTCGTTGAAATATCAATTGAACAGTTGAAAATGACGGATTGTGGTCGAAGCTAATCTACGAAGTGGCAGGCGAAGCGACGCGGTATGCAATAATCACGTGACATAAATGATAAAAAAGTTCATTGGTATTCTTGGCTGTTATTATGGATGGGACGACAATCGAACAAAAAACTCCAGTCTGCCTTCATCGGTGGGTCTTTTGGTATATGCAACCCACTTTAAGTCCCTAGAACTAGCACACTGGGGACCAGACGTGACGTTATTAAAAATACAGATACAAATATTACCAAATAAATACAAAACAAGAAAGAGATAAAAAGAAAAAGAAAATCATTAAAAAATGAACCAGAATCCCAAGGAAAAAAGAGGGAAAAAACAATGTAAAAGAGAAACAAATAGAAATAAAAAAACCAGATAAAACTCTATAGTTTAATTTTTGATGCATGCAAGTTGAGTATGAGAGGCTCGAAATTATTCTTCGATTTTAGGTTTGCGGCCCTTACGGCGACCGGTCGAAGGCTCATTGTCATCATTGTCGTTAGCAATAGGATCAGGATACTTATCAACAAGCTCACGCAAGAAATCGAACTGATCAGTATTCATGACTGCTTGCTTCAAATGGGCAGGGGCCACTCGTTTGGAGTTGGTGTTACGCGCTTGGTTACACGACTCTTCAATCAACGAGATCATGAACAACTCAAGGGCCTTGGCTACCACTATAGGGGTAGCTTGAGCGACCTTTCCAATGTCATCATCGGACTGCATAAGCTTCTTAATACGAGCAACAGGGAATCTAGTTTTGACTTCCTTCTTCATTTTCAAAATCAGGTATGATGTGATGTTATGTAATGTAGTGAGGTGTGATACGATGTGATCTTTTTTCGATATAGATATCAGGAGGATAAATAGTGGTAACGGCTGGCAGTTTAGTATGCGTTGGACAGGAAATAAACTATTTCGATAGCTGATGCGGGGTGAAACAGTTGGGTGACAATTTCGGATTTGTGTACAAGCGACGGGTATACCTTTTTGTGACCTGGCGTGAGGCCCAAGCGAGCCTGGGGCGGCGTGTGTATTTATAGTTGTACCCATGAGTCGGCCTCGCGTGCCCCAGCTTACCGATACGGCATATTCGAGTCTGGGGATTCAGCGAGCTGTGGCCAGACTCCGTGGTCTTGGTTGTGAGATGCGAGCAATTCATATATATAGTATATATACATTTATATATATAATATATGTGAATGTGTAATTTTGAATTTATAAGATACGTATACACGCATTATACATCTTCCACCTATGCTCGAATTTCTTTGAGCCTGAGAGGGGCGTGTGCTCGGCGTAGCACCTGAAGCTATCGTGGATCCGCTCACCAAGTGCCGAGCCACACAGGCCTTTGGGAGTTCTCGGTGGTGGTTGTAGCGGGTATATTAGACCACGGAGCTATATAATAGAGTTCCTCTCACAAATTTAATCAGTAGACAATGTCAACTAAAATTGAAAAGACCATTGCCAGAGCGCAGGAAAAGTATGTTACTATTAATGGCCTAACCAGGATGAGTGCCGGGAGGTTGCCCCTATTCGGCTGCTTTCCCGCTTGCAATCATTGTTGATCCCATCCATCTTGGGATTCCGTCTTTGTGTTAAGACCCCCTCCTCTTTGACTTTTATTTGGCAACAAAAATATGAAGCCGTCAATTAAGAACCTCACTAACTTATTCACTTCTTAGAATTGCCGAAGGCCTATATTATGAAGCCCATCAAGGTCTTAGAACTATTGCAGCGCGTTATATTCGAGTAAAATCCTATGATGAAGCTATTCAAGTTCTTTATGCTGGCGCTTTAGCCTTGCTTAAGGCCGACCAGCCTGCTAGCGCCAGTGATTTGACTCTATATTTGATTGAAACCTATAAATTGGCCCAAATTAAGGTGGATTCAACATCAAGGGCCAGAATTATTCAATTACTCAAACTTTACAGCTCTGCTGAACCTACCTTGAAGAATATCGGTCAAGAAGCCATTTTCTGGTCATCCGCTCTCGGCAATTGCCCCCAGGGTGATTCTGAACTTCACCACGTATTGGGATCCATTTACGCCAAGGGAAACGCAGCCTATGAAGCTGAGAAACATCTCTTACTGGGCACTAAGGAAAGTCCCGAAATTTTGGCCAATTTACTTTTTGAATGGTCCCAGGAAGACGCTGAACCTACAATTAACGCACCTTTATTCTTAGCTCGTGGCGTCTTAGGCTACTTGGCTTTAGGAAATATTAGAGATGCCAAACAGGTATCCAAAATTTTCATTGACAAGTACGTTCAATCTAACAATTTATCACCTGAAAAGATAAATGCTTTCGATGATGGACCAGATTTGGCCTCTATTTATATCTTTTACGATGTTCCTTTATTCGATTTCTTACAACTTCTCATTATCACTTGTCAAACTAAATCTACTGAAATGTATCAACGTCTTCAGGCTAGATATATCAATATCGTAGGTGTGATAGAAGCCTTCAAGAGTCCGGTATCCCGAATTGCCGAGATTTTCTTTGGTATTAAACCAGTCAGACAAGCCAATGTTTTACAAGACTTGATGGGCAGCCTCTTCGGTAGTTCCAGCTAAATCAAACGAATAAAAGAGTTTAAGGTATGGAAACTAACTTTATAAAATGAATAAAAAATTATACTAAGAAAAACTCTTTACATTTGAATGCTATTGAAAAATAGCTGAATTTAACTCCGAACAGTTTACCTGTAAATAATGACTCGAAAACCAATTGTGTAATAATTAAGAAGTTTGATAAGACAAGAAACAGATATCTTAGGCACTCATAATCTCAAAAGGCTTTCAGCTATTTTCAGAGGACAGGAGCTAAATAATTATTTTTTAACAATAATGAAATAAAAAGCTATGAACGTAAAATTGAAGATCTTTCCAAAGCTTCCACTAATTCAGGACGCTTGGCTAGCGTAAGCGCCTCTTTTGCTTCCTCATAGCTAGCCCATTGGCGTCTTCGTTCGTTTGATTCAGGCCAAACATCTTCTATCTTCTCTATAATCATTTCGTAAAAGTAAAACTCTGACCTAGGCGGCCAGGTCGCATTCGCACTCGCAATATCATTCTTACTCCATGTTTTGGGAGGTCTTTGATCTTCGATTATACCAAGCGATTTTATAATACGTCCAGTAACCCCCGCTTCCTCCCAAGCTTCTCGAAGGGCACTTTGAGTAGGATCATTAATTTCATCCGATTCAATACCACCCTTCGGTAAAACCCATCGCTTTTTATGAGCCTGTGAAGATACCATTAAAACTTTGGTCTTATCTTCATTCAATGCTATCGTACCAGCCACCATTCGAGCCCCTGTCACGGCGGAATAACATTGGTTTTCTCTACCCACTCGAGCGATCATAGATCTTTCAGATGACATTGCTTCGTAGATTATAAATTAGCTAGATTGATTTTTCAGTAGCAGCTTTTCCGGAAAAAGCTAACGCCGATTGATTATGCCGGATTGGTGGTAACATTGGGACAATGCATTTACCACAAGAACGATTATATAATTTCACAAACGCGGATTTGTATTATCAAATTCTTCATGGAATGCCGTGGATAACAGCACTGAAGGGACACGAAGGACTCAACGAACACAAAGGACTCTATCAATAAGGATAAAATCTTTCAACGCCGAGAATCTTAATTTGAGTGTGCTTGATTCTTCGGAGCCCCAATGAGATTAGGGCCGCCATTCAGTAAATTCGAGAAATAGATCAAGAGTTAATATAACTTATAGAAACCAAAAATACACAGTATTGAATCGAATAAAGCACTAGTGGCTTGAGTATTATTATAATAATTCATTCATCAAAATCAGAGCGGGTGGTTGGCATTGTGCCCACTGAGATTGCGAACTCCCAAAACTCAGCATCTCTGCGTTATGCAACTCGTATCTAGAAGTTATCGATAAACGAACATTATGTCGGATGTAAGTGTGTGCTTCGCACGACCGATTAATTTCTATAATATAGCTGTATAATAGCTAACCTGAGATTTGTATTTTAGATCGATGAGAAGTTGTTAAACTCGTACTTACCCTCTGGCTTCGGTAAACAGTCCGTTCAACCGACAGAATCTGCCTTAGAGTCGAGATACCAACAAGCTACGAGAGAAGACTATATCAACAGGCTGAAAGCACGTGCTGAAAAGCAATCAAGAGCAAGCGATGCTGATAAAAGTGATAGCGATAGTAATAGCGATAGCGACGATGGCCTTGATGGTGAGATAGATTCTTTACCAATCTCGCATGAACTTGCAATTCCCGCTCACGAAAAACCCATCAGACAGATTTCCTTGGATTCATCATGTACTAGATTTATTACCAGTTCAGGTGACGGCCATATGAAACACTTTGACTTCAATGGCATGAATCCATCACAGAAAAGTGCATTTCGCGATATTACGCCACTAGGCTCATTCGATCAAGTACAAATTAACACTGCAAATTATTCGCCTGCTGGTGATTGTATTTTGCTAATTGCTAAAAATACGAAACCTATGCTGTTCTCTAGGGACGACACAAAACCTCTAGGTTCATATGCTTCAGGTGATATGTATTTAGTTGATATGAAGAATACAAAAGGTCACGTCGCGGAGGTTACATGGGGTAGCTGGAACCCTATCTGTCGTACAAAGGGCCATGGTGTATTTGCCACTAGTGGAACAGATGGTACTATAAGAATTTGGGACCAAGTAAATTACTCGAAACAAAAATCGGTAATAGTTTATAAAAACAACGCAGGTGGTAATAAGGGTAGAATGAAAATGACTACGGTTGGTTGGACTAACAACGGTAATTCTGTAATCGCATCAGCCTACGATGGTGCACTCGCTATATGGGATACAAGATCTTCAATGATTAATCCGTCTCATTTAGTTCGTGATGCTCATAATGACTTAACTTGGACTTCATCTATTTGTTGCTCCCCAGTTGACGATAACCTATTAGCTTCTCGGGGTGGTAACAAAGACGATACCGTTAAGTTATGGGACTTAAGACAGTTCATTAAGCCTATACTACAGAGGCGCAATATGGCTAATGAGAATGATGATTGTAATGTAAGTTTTTCTCCCGATGGAAAATATCTCCTAGCCGGTACTTCTTCGGTACATGAAACTAATACGAATGGCCAACTTTACATTTTAGATAAATCTGATCTTATGCCTTTGACATCACTAGAATTCGAATCAAAATCCCTTGTCGGTGTTACTTGCTCAACATGGAATTGTAAATTGAATCAAATTTTGACTGGTCTTTCTGATGGCTCATGTCATGTGCTTTTTTCCCCTGATAACTCCTTTAAGGGTGCCAAATTGGTGGTAGAGCGCGCATCAAAGAAGCGCCATGTGGATGATGACCCGTCGTTAACAATGAATATTGATATAAATGCACACAGTATTAGTGTTAGTGCTGGTGAGCATATGAGAAAGCGAGGTTCTGGTATCGACAACGCTGGCCATGTGAAACCCGAAAAGCCCAAACTGCAAGTCTTTGGCACTCCTACAGAAAGTCATATAAAAAATAATGTCGAACTAAGCGAATTGGTAAGTCAAGATCCTAGGGAAGCGTTACTCAAATTTGCCGAAAAAGCAGAGAAAAATTCCAAATTAAATAAAATTACAGGAAAGAATAATTTACAACCAAAATTTTTTGCTGATACCGCAGAGGAAGATGAAGATACCAAGGAAGAAGCCAAAAGAAAAAGAATAAAATATGGTATTTAGATGAAGCAAATATAAATGTATACAAAGGACAAGAATCCCTTCCAGTAATAAGTATGCCATATATAACAATTTGTATAGTAAAAAAACAATTTTCAACCTTAAGGAATTAAAATTTTCGTAGTCAACACCTTCATCTCCTCAACATATGTATCGGCCTTTCTTCGATTATTGATTTCTGCCTTTGATTACGAGAAACAGTGTAAAAGTGATCAGTATAACTAGATGCATTCATAGCAGTCAAGAACTGCTCATCATGAGTAATGACAATCAATTGAAAATTAGATTGACTCTGCCTAGCTTCAATAATATTCGCTAAGCCACGGGCTAGTGAATCAATATTTTCACTATCAAGATTGGTAGTGGGTTCATCCAACGCTATAATACCACAGTGGGCGCTAAAACATTCAGCTAATGCAAGCCTAATAATAATAGAAGCTAAAACTCTCTGACCAGCACTACATCGGCCCCTCATCTCAAGTTCAGTATCATTCTTAACCATAACCACATGATATTTATAAGACCGATTTTTCACTTGAGTTTCCTTTTCGGATCTAATCATAATCTTATCGATATCAGTACCAGAATAAGTTCGCTTCCACAATTCATCCACGATCAAATTAACTTGCTCCATTTTTTGAGAATGGTACTGCATAATTGCCGAATCGATTGCTCTATAAGATTTAATCAAATCCTCTTTAGCTGCCTTAAATGTTTCCAATTGAATAAAAGCCTTTTCGTATTTATGTTCAACCTCTCCATAATCAGATTCTAGAAGTTCTTCCAGCCGCTTCAGTTGATCACCCATTTGCTTGATTTCACCCGTTTTACCTGCCTTCTCTGCAATCAATTTGTCATTCTTACTCTGAAGCTCCTCGGATTTCTGAATATATCTTTCATGCTCGCTTTCAGCATTTTGCTGTTCAAGATCTTTAATTTTGTCTGAAATCGTTTTGACATCTTCAACTAACCTCCTTAATTCAAGATTATCACGGATATTTCTTCCATATGAATTCATGTTGGCCAGAGTTTTCTCCTCCTGTATTTTTTGCTCTTTTTGTTCCTCGAGCTTCTCTTCATTTTGTTTTATTTCATGCCAAAGCTTTACCAACAAGCTTTGAACGACTTCTAATCTACCAGGCCCGGTATTGGATTCATACGCACTAATACTAGATTCAATACTCAAAAAGTCAGTATCGATCTCGTATAATTTATTTAATTTTGCTTTGATCTTCGATTCTTGATCAGCGAACTTCATTTTCAGTTGAGATAACTTTTTGCTTGCCTGATCAAGCTCAGGAAGAATTGATTCCATTTTTGCATAACTAGCCTTTATTTCAATATTGATTTGTTGTCCGTTTTCACGTAAAGCGTCTATTCTCTTTGATAAAGAATTTCGTTTTTCTAGTAAGGTCTGCATATTGCTGATGGTTAATTTCTTTTCATTCAAACTTGAAAGTAATTTACTCAAGGCGTTGTGATCAGCTTGCCTTTCCTCATTCAATACATTGATAATCTTTTGCTTTTCTCTAGATTGCTCACTGATAGTTTTCAAAGCCTCATGAATCTCCGACGAAGAGCGCTGGACACTGCCTGATTCATTCTCAAATTGTAGTTCAATGTTTCTAACCTTTTCTGTGAGCTCATTTATATCACGACTGTTCCTTGTGATATCGGACACAGCCCTTCTTAAACCCTCTACTGAACTATAATTAGTCTTGACAATATCATATTCGAGTAAACATTCTTGCAAGTTTCTATCTACCGATTCGATCTCCGTCTTTAGACCACTGATTTGTTCATTCAACATTGAGATTTCAGTATTTTTCAAAGAGCGAATTTTAGCTACAGAAGAAGCAACACTTCGACCTCTTTCTAAATCCTCTTTCACCTCTTGTAGATTTTGCATAGCTTCTTCTCCTGTTTTAGGCAAAGATGAAGTCTTAAGCTCAATCAATTTTACAAAAGATTGTGTGTCTTTGTCAGTTAAAAACTTACGCTCACATAACAAACATCTATGCTGCAATGAATCCTGGGCAATCTCTAAAGCAGCATCGAAATATTTGGCTGTAAAATTTGTTTGCTCAAGATTCTGAGTGGCCATCATTAATTCAGACTCAAGCTCAGTAATGGATGTCTCATACTCCGATAATTCAAAACCAGAGCCAAACGCATGCTCGACTTGAGCAATACTAGTCTGAAGTTCACGTTCTTTCACCGTCAAATCCTTGTTGACAAGACTCAGTCTCATATTCAGTTGTGATTGAGATAATTTGAATTGATCAAGCCGTACTGAAACTTCACTAACTCCTGCCTGAAGTCGTTCAAGCGCTTGTCGATGATGAAACTCAATCGACACCGGATCCATAGTTTCACCTGTAATCTGTTGGAATCTTTCCTTATTAGCATCAACCAACGCATCTAAAGCCACCTCACATTTAGAGATATCAGCCTTAAAAACAGAGTATTGAGCGCGAATATCGGCATACTTATTACTTTCACTCAACTCATCATTCATTTTTTCAATTTTATCTTCTAAGTCAGCCAATAAAAGTTTCTCTTCCGATATTTTGGTTTTCGTATCCGATTCTTCAATTTTTCTCTCTATCCCATCTTTCTGCTGTTCAATATCTTGTAATATAGATTTCGCGTAAGCAACTTTACCTTCATCAACATCTATGTCATCAACATCAATTTGAAGCATTCGAACTTCCTTCTCATTATCATTTTGGACTTTCTTAGAATGTTGCTGAGATTGCTCCTCGTGTAATTTGCGACTCGTGATATTCTGTATAAACTTCTCTTGCTGGTTGATTTCAGTTTCCCCAACATTTTTATTACGACTGAGTTCATTTTCGAATCTCTCTCGAATATCATTCAATTCTTCTTTGAATCTTTTAACCATAACATCAGGCTCTAAGTCCTTTCGTGCCAAACTGTACATTTCATAACTTTCTCCAATTTTTTCAATAAACTGTATTCTTTCTCGGACTTTTCTTTCATACTCAACCTTTTCAGCCTTGAGTTGACCTTCCCTCGACAAAGCATTACTGTACTTTCCACGTCTTTCATCGAGCTCGTTTTTTAATTTATCAATTTCCAGTTTTAGCTCATTAATCGTCACAGTCCGCATAATTTTCTGATTTTCAAAATCGTTTAGATTTGATTTAAGGTCGCTTTCACTATCATTCAAAATTTCGATAGAAGAATTTAACTTTGCTATCTGATCCTCTGTAAGTCTTTGACTATGCCTTGATTGCCTTAGATCAGCCAAGACTTCTTGAAAATATTGATTGGACTTGAATAATTGATTAATTTCTTCTGAAAGAGTACGAATTTCTTTTTCATAAATTTTGATATCAACTTTTGAACGATCAATATCTTGCACTAACTTATCAGCATGACCTTTATGCTTGAGTGCAGTCTCCTTTTCTTTGGTCAAGTGTGATACCTCATTGACCATAACCTTGATATCTACTTCCATAGACTTTTGCTTTTCTTTAATAATATCCAAAACCTTCTTATACTTGGTGGCATCAAACAGATCATCAAATTTCTTCTTTAAAGTGGCAGAATCAGAAGTTAAAGGCCATAAGGATTCATCCTGATGGCAAAAGATGACATAATCAAGGACAGCATTCGACACACCAAGGTAAGATGGAACCATTTTAGCAAAGGAGGAATCATTCTTGGTACTAGTACTTCTACCATTCCCATCCAATAGAGCCGTTTCTAGACGCTTAAAACTTCGAGTACCACTCTTGTTGACAGTTACAGACATGTTTCTACTACATGTCATCTCTTCACCGGTAGTACTGGAAAATACTAGCTTAATTGCAGCATTTACTTTACTGGAAGTATCAATTCGAGGGTCGTGTAAAAAAGAACCACCAGTACCAGTGCCAGGAGGTAGATCGTCCGCGGTTATGAATTTAAGACATTCAATGATTGTGGTTTTCCCGGATCCATTTTGACCTACGATCAATGTCAATGGCTTACCAAATTTAATTTGCTGGCCATTATCAGGTGCAAATGACCGTATACCAGATATATAGAGCTATAGACATAGGAATGTTAGAGAAAGGACCCTTGTGCAAACCAATGTAGAAATTTCGTAGTTACCAACCTTTTCTATGCTAGACCTGAAGCAGAGGGGTAATATCAAGAAAGGAAGAGCTCAGTTAGCCATCTGACACGCAAACGATTCTGGAATAAAATTGCTATATACGCCTGTGTACTTACATTGCCGATAAACCGAGAAGATACAATGAATCGTGTCTAGATAAAGTCACTTCTAGCGGTATATTACGCGATGGATGTTGATTTCGCGCAGATTACGCCTCGCAGGGTTAGGGCTTAGCCTCATCATGGGATGCGTACCATAAAATATGGACTTCTGCAGCCATCGGCGTATATTTTGACACAGTACAGAGCTCTCGTGAAACTAAATTCCAGCGATCATCGACCAACGTTGTAAACTGTCTCGACTCATATAGTACGTAAATTAATTACCAAACAGCACTGAATTGTGTATATGTTGATTCTGCGATCTCAACCGATTTCAAATTTAGCTGTTGTACATTCTTTTTCACGTGTTTCTCATTTTGCCAAATTTCGATCCGTAAAACCATTTTCTTCACCCGTCACCGTTAACTCGAGATTCAAATCAATGGCCAGTGTCGCATCAACCGATAAGGTCAAACAGCCCGAATGGCTTAACCCTAAGGTCAGATCTACTAATGAGGAATCGGTCAGCACCCGCCCTACATTAAAATTCTACAATACCCTCACTAGAACAAAGACTGAATTTGTTCCTATCGCTGGAAATAAAGTCACATGGTACTCCTGTGGTCCTACCGTTTATGACTCCAGTCACATGGGCCATGCTAGAAATTATGTTTCAACCGATATTAATCGTCGTATTTTAGAAGATTATTTCGGTTATGATGTCTTCTTTGTTCAAAATGTTACAGATATCGATGATAAAATTATTATTAGAGCTAGACAAAATTATCTTTTCGAACAATACAAAAATGAACAAATTGAAGTTAACGAAGCTTTGATTGGAAAGATTTCCTTAGCTTGGAAAGATTATGTCAAATCAAATCTTCCCGTTCCTGAAGATATTTCCTTGAGATCGTTCATTTCCTGGGTTGAATCAGTTAATATTCCCGAAGAAACTATCAAAAACCCGAAGTTTCCTATGCATTTAACTGCTTCCAAATCCGCTCTTCTTGCTATTATATCAAAGGAAACTCTTTCTGCCGAGGGTATTTTAGACCAATGTAAAGATATTTTAGTTCCCGTTCTTGATTCTGAATTAGGATCATCTATCAAGGATCCTTCAATTTTCAGAGAACTCCCTGCTTTCTGGGAACGTAAGTTCGATCAAGATATGCTTTCTTTGAATGTGCTCCCAGCTACTGTTACCACTCGTGTTTCAGAATATGTTCCTGAAATCATCAGTTTCGTGGAAAAGATTATTGAAAACAAGTATGCCTACCAAACCGAAGATGGTAGTGTTTATTTTGATACCAACAATTTTGATGGTCATAATTGCCACTCATACGCCAAATTGCAACCCTGGAACAAGGGTAAGAAAGATCTTATTGATGAAGGTGAAGGATCTCTTAGTAAGCCCGCTTCTGGTAAGAAATCTGGTAATGATTTCGCTTTATGGAAGGCAAGTAAGCCTGGTGAGCCTGCTTGGGCCTCACCTTGGGGTGAAGGCCGCCCAGGATGGCACATTGAATGCTCTGTTATGGCCTCTGAGGTCTTAGGTTCTGAAATGGATATCCACTCCGGTGGTATTGATCTTGCTTTCCCTCATCATGACAATGAGCTTGCTCAATCTGAAGCTTATCACAACTGTCCCCAATGGGTTAACTATTTCTTACACACTGGTCATTTACATATCGAAGGCCAGAAGATGAGTAAGAGTTTAAAAAACTTCATCACTATTGGTGAGGCTTTGAATACTTATTCAGCCAGACAACTTCGTTTAGCTTTTGCTCTTCAACAATGGAACAATCCTCTTGATTTTAAGGAGGCTCTTATTAAGGAAGTTAAAGGATTTGAGGGTAGTTTGAACAAGTTTTTCGCCGTAGTTAGAGCTTTAGTTATGGAAGATAACCATGCCACTGCCTCTGGGAAGATTATTTCGAAGAAGGTTACATCTCTCGAAATGAAACTTTTTGAAAACTTGGATGACGCTAAGACCACAGTCCATGCCGCTCTCTGTGATAACTTATCTGTTCCTGTTGCCCTTCAAGCTATTTTAGAATTGGTGCAAAAAGCTAATATCTATATGGCTAGCGCTGGCGCTGAAACAAGAGTGACTCCTGTCACTGAAGTTGCTAAATGGATTACCAAGTTTGTCTCAACTCTCGGTTTTGAAGTCCGCTCTGATAAACTTGGTTGGTCAGAAGCTAACGTTGAAGCTTCAGGCTCAAGCGAAGAAATCATTATGCCCTACCTTCAAGTCTTATCTACATTCAGAGATACCGTTAGATTCAATGCTATTGAAAAATTGCCCCATGCTGAATTTTTGAAGACTTGTGACCGAATTAGAAATGTTGATTTACTTAATCTTGGTGTTTCATTAGATGACCGCCCTAACGGCCAATCAGCTTTGGTAAAAATCTTGAATGGAAGTGAAAAAAACGAGTTAATCAAGCAACAAGAAGAAAAGGAGCAGAGAGAGCAAGAGAAAGCTGCCAAAAAGGTATTGGCCGCTAAAAAGGAAGAAGAGGAACGCTTAAAGAAGCTTGAAAAAACTAAACTTTCTCCCACAGAGATGTTCCGCAACACAGATGAGTATACTCAATGGGATGAAGCTGGTATGCCTACACATGATAAAGAAGGTGAACCGGTTTCTAAGAGTATGAAAAAGAAGCTCACTAAATTATATGAACAACAGAAGAAATTACACCAGCAGTTTTTAGATTCTCAGAACTAGATTTCTTCAAGATTCCTCTACATAATTTGCAATTTTGCATAATAGCTATATTCTAATATCAATTTATAAGTTCTAGACTGTTTTTTAAAAAGATTCTCCGGTTTCAAGATCCACACCGCTTCAATTGCCGTTACCCGGGTGCGGCGAGCGGGAGAAACGTAAACACAGCTCGAGATACAGATCTCATTCAATATATATAGAAGGTGATTGAAAAAACGAAGAGTTTTAAGGCGTGAAAAAGACAATAGAGCGTCGAGTCTATTTAAAACTACCCTATAAAATATACTCGGAGATCCACATAGAGAAACTTGGATCTTTGATAATTTTCGTGAAGATCCGACTTCTGAACGACAACGCGTCTACTCCAAGGCGTTCTAAATTTCCTTCAAATCACGTCCTAGAAGCGTTCTTGTCATTTGTTTTTTCCCCAAAAATAATATAATAAGAAAATTACATTTATCACGTTTATTTGCAAGCACTCTCACGCACACACATCCTCGCATCTATATATATCTACACACACGCACACACACAGAGATATAGACTTACTCGGAACAAATGTTTCTTGGTGATTTTAAACGTAAGGCTTGGATGCCTCTACTGACTCTATGCCTTAGTGTGTCTGCAGAGCCAATCGGTATAGAGACGATTATGCGGCCATCCTTTAATACCGACTCTCTAGGTGAAATGGGACTACTTGGTAACTTTGATTCAATTTCAACCTACAGATATATAGGTCAACAGGATTTTATTTCCTCTTCTACCTCAGAATCTCAATATCTGGACTCGTTTTTGATAGACAATAGCGGATATTGGGGCTTTGTCGATAGCACTGATGGTGTTATCCATTCAATGTGTGAAATTGAAAATGTTATCTATCTGGCAGGAAATTTCACGACAATTGGCTCTAAGAATGTTTCAGGAATAGCAAGCTATGACATAAAATCATCTAGCTTTGAATCTCTGGGGTCAGGTGTTGATGGTGATATCAGAACACTTTACTGTGATACAGAGGCCAAATTGGTTTATATTGGTGGCTCGTTGACATTTAATAACACATATGGATCTGCAATTTGGGATACCCAGCAAAATCAATGGAGCGCTACATTATTTGGTGGATTCAATGAAGGAAGTGAGGTTAATTCTATCGTAGAATATAACAATAACGTCGTTTTTGGCGGCAGATTTGACGGGTTAGGAGATGATAGTTTATTAATAGCTAATTCGTCACTGAATAACACAATTATCCCTAACAGTCAAAGAATTAGCTTTGCTTCAGCTTCTTTTTACGCGGAAGGAACCAATGAGGGCGGGGATAATGACGAACCTTCTTCGATCGTATGCCCAGGAAATGATTGGATACTATCAAATGGCCGGGCTGGAACATGGGCTTCTTATTTTCCTTTCAACGTCAGGCCTACAAAGTTGCGCTTATACAATACTGAAACACAGGATACAGGAACTGAAACATGGCGATTTACGGCTTTTCCCTTGAACGGTATTTTAAATTTCACGTACGTCGACAATGAGAGCAATGAAACTCTTTACTGCGATGCCTGGTGCCCCTTACCCCAATTTTTGGTAGCTGAATATCAAGATTATGAATTTGTGAACCCAGTTGAAATGAGCAGTTTTCAAATTAATTTGTTGAGTTACTATGGTTCGGCTGCAGGTCTAGGAGGCATTGAATTATTTCAAGACGACATAGTCGTATACGGTAATAATTCTTTTAACGAACTTGATTCATGCTCTGCTCAAGACGACCGATCAATTTCCTCGATGAATGGTACCGGATGGGTATCACCTAAATTGATTACGGGTGCTACCGCATCTTACATATCAGCAAACGTCACATCATTGAACTCAGAAGAGTATTCGGTTGTTTTTCAACCAAATATTACAATCTCAGGCAATTATACAGTTCGATTATACACTCCTGGGTGTGAAGATGATCAAACATGTGACTTGAGAGGGCCTGTCAACGTTACAGTAGAATTTTCCGAAAATACCGTTCCCGTAAGTACCATTATATATGAGACGAATGATTACGAAAAGTACGACACCTTATACTACGGTCACATTGATCCAATTTCAGAAGGATATAGGCCGACTATCACCGTTTCACCGGTGAATACAGGCAGCGATACGATATTCGCTGTAGATCGTGCTCAGTTCTTTCTAAATTCTATCACGGTTTCTAATGTCACTGATAAAAACATCGCATTGAAGATTAATGGATTATTCGAATATAACCCATCTAATTTTACTGAATCATTTAAGAGTAACCCTGTTGTCGGAAACACAACAATCAACTACGCAAGTAGCTTGCTCCAAGATAACGCCGAAATCAAATCCCTGCTAGTACAGAAAGATTCATTGTTTATAGGAGGTAATATAACTAGTAACCGTACAGGTAGCGGTGTTTTTGCGCTAAACTCTGAGATCAATAGTATTGCTCGTTTAAGAAACCAAGGCCTGAATGGTATTGTCTACTCTATGGCCCTACTTGACGATTATTCGGTTATCATGGGAGGCGACTTTTCTAACACAAAATCTGAAGATGATTCGAACTTGTTTCAAAATATTGCTGTATTTGATGTCGATTCTACTGAATGGTCAAAGTTGGGAGGAGGTGTAGATGGTCCTGTAATCGCAGTTTTTCCGCTAGAATTCAACAGTACTAGCGTTATCGGAGTTCGTGGCGACTTTACCAAAGTCTATATTGAAACGAACGATTCTGTGACGAGAGAAAACGGGTTTGATATGTGGGTAATAGGTGATAGCACTTGGTTTGAGAATAGTTCACTGAGAGCGTTGAATTTTGATGGATTTATAAGCTCCTCAGTCACTGTTGATGATAAATCATATTCTACTGGTTTCATTACCTTTAGTGATACGAAGGCTTCTGGCGCAGTCCTGTTGGATTCTCGATTTGGTCTTGAACCCATGAATCTCACATTCGCTTCTTCAAACTCAGCGATGAATCTAACGAAGAGAATCACTAATGATTCTTTGACGTCATTTTCAGTAAGCGTTGGTCTATTTGTGAATGCGAGCACTTCAGTAATTGCTGGCCATTTCACCGTTACTCAAGATGGAAATGATTTCGAGAATATACTTTTTAACAACAACGGGGTTCTAAGTGGAGTTCCCCATGGTATTGATTCTTCTAGTGAGATCAAGTCCCTGCTCGTAATCGATGAAACCTTGTATGTTGGCGGCTTAATTTCTGGACAAGTTAATGATGCCTCTGTTTCTGGGCTAGTTTTTTATGATCTGAAATCTCAGAATTTTGTCTCACAGCCTTCAGGATTGAAGGGGGGTAACGCTACCGTTTTTGATCTGGCAAAACGACCTCACTTAGACCAGTTGATAGTCGCCGGCGATTTTGAATTTGCTGGTAGTTTACGCTGTTCGGCACTCTGTATTTATGATATTGACTCATCGAGATGGGAAAGTCCTTCCACTGGTCTCAGTGGGTCAGTAATGAGTATGGAATTTATTTCTAATGACGTGGTGTTACTCGCCGGTAATATGTCATTAAATGATACAAAAGCTTCTCTGGTACTATATGATCTTAAATCATCATCATTCTCATTCTTGGAAAATGAACAATCTACTACTCTTCCTGGTTTAGTTAAAAAGTTTGCACTTATTGGTGATGGAGCAGAATCAATTTATGTCAGCGGCGAAACTTCCGACAAAGAGCCTTTCTTATCGTATTGGAATGGTACGTCATGGTCTCGCATCGATTCTACGGTAATCTCGGCAGATTCCTTCAATGATATTCAACTTATTGATTTGGACGAGAAACATGGCTCTAATAATATTCTTCCAAACGATCAGACGCTACTTGTAATGGGGTCTTTCAAGCTAGAGAAATACGGCCAGGTCGCAGCCGCCTTTTTCGATGGATCTGAATGGACGCCGTACCTTATTGCATCCGATAGCCAAAGTGATGGTAATGTGGGCTCTGTCCAATCATTTTTCTCGCAATCAAGACGCTCTTTTAGCGCGTTACATCAAGGGAAATACATGAAATCCGGTTTTGTAGTGTTGGTATCATTAGCTCTTGCTTTCGGTTTAATTTGCATAATTATCTTGATTAGTATGTTATTCTCATACTGGAGAGAGTGCAGGAGTGGATATAGACCAGCGATCTCACGGGTATCCGAGACTGAAATGACAGAAACTGTCCCTCCAAACTCACTGTTCAAGCATATGGGTACCTTGGGACCTCGAAAGCGGCCCACCTCATCTATTATTGAGTGAGCAGGGCGAAGAAGAGCATTCAAACAATCCAACTAAAGCCCAAACAAATAATTCACTGGCATTCTGAATAACTTCGCTTTTTCTAAAATTGGTGGCATTTTTTCTCTTATCCCGCTTTTACGCTTAGTTTTTTTCTTATGCTCAATCGCTTGTTGCTTCATTCTTAATTTTCATTGCATTTTTTGTACTATAACATTTGATATTTGTTTATCAAATATTTTATACTTATAATTATACATTTATTTTATCAATCTTTGAAAGAATTTCGACTCTAGTGGTGTAAGCTATGAACAGTATAATACGATTCGGTCTGTTCAAACCATCGCACAAATACCCTAACCCACATAATGATAAGGGGGTGGTTGGCTATTGTGGCAGTTGATAAAGGATATGCCGATAAAAAATCAGTAGACAATTACGGCTTTCATGAAGGACAGGGACCAGAACAAGAATCTTTTACCGCTAACAGTACAAGAAGAAGCAGCAACTCCTGCAATAGAACAATTTAATATAGACGATGGTCAATCTACTTTAGATATTACAGATCTTACCAGAAAGAAGAAACTGGGTTTTTTTGGTAAAAAGAGTAACAAACAACAACAACATCGAAGAGTGTTTACGAAACATCCAAGATTAGGGTTATATGCAACTTTACTAGTTTTACCGGTGCTCTTACTATTCGGAATGTACCTGCTAATTACTCTCTCGTCGAAAGGGCCTTCAAAATCAGCAGTTCCAGCAGTTGCACCTACAGGAGCTACATACCCATCAGGGTTCCAGATGAAGCAAAACTGGGGATCACTTAGTCCCTACTTTGATACGGGTGTCAGTTTTCCAGGGATAAGCACCGAGGCAACATCAAGCGAGAGCGGGTTCCCCCCAAATTATAAATTAAAACAAGTTCATGTTCTTCACAGGGTAAGTAATTACTGTTTTACGTTAAAGGCCTTTTATGTGTTTTTTACTTTTTTATTTATAGCATCCACTAACCTTTGCTCGATGCCTCAATAGCATGGTGAAAGGTACCCTACTCCGGGTACGGGAAATAGGATGAAAAACTTTGCTCATAAGCTTTATGAATCTTTAAATCCCAAGCCACTAGAAGCACTAAAATGGCTTCAGAAATGGAATTATACGCTTGAGCAAGATTTATTGGTATCGATGGGTGTGGCTACAGAATTTACAGCTGGATCAGAGTTCTGGGCAACCCATGGTAGATACTTGTACAATGCTTCGAACGAAAACAATCAACTATTTTATTCGCCTGAATTGAATAAATACGAAAATGGGTCGAACAGGCCTTTACCTGTATTGAGGGCCACAACACAAAGCCGAATTCGTACTTCGGCTGAAGCATGGGCTGCAGGCTTTTTTGGAATCAACTCAGGTCAACCATATGCTATCAAGGAGCCCAAAGAGTTATATAAATTAGTTCTTTTAGAAGAATCTGCGGGTCAGAACAATACTTTGGCGTCCTACTTTAATTGCCCGAATGGTGATATTAGTGATAATGTACCGGGCGGAAGATGGAAAAATGAATGGATTAAAGTCTATCTAGAGGATACAGCTACCCGCTTGCAAAAATTACTTCCCGGGTTTCATAATTTTACTGTTAGTGACGCTTACCAAGCACAAGAAATTTGTGCATTTGAAACAGCTGCTTACAGTCGCAGTAAATTCTGTGAGCTATTTACGGAGACAGAATGGAGAGGATATGAATATGCCGCTGATTTAGAGTTTTATGGTACATCTTCTTTTGGATCGAATAAAGTTGGTGTCGCGGAAGGCGCAGGATGGCTCACAGAACTTGTCGCAAGATTGAAAGGGGACTTAATCAACGAACCTAAAAATGGCGTCAATGTTAGCTTGACAAATAATGAAGAGACATTTCCACTCAACCAACCGTTTTATCTTGATATGTCTCATGATTCAGTCTTAATCTCTGTACTCTCTACGCTAGGTTTTGATTTTCTCAAACCTATTCTATCTACCACGAAGATACCTGTACCAAGACAGTTTATTGTCTCAAGACTTACCCCATTTGGTGCGAGAATATTTTTTGAAGTTCTTGAGCCTGAAAATATGAGTAAGACTGGAAAGAAGAAAAAGTATGTGAGGATAAGGTTGAACAATAGAATTTTACCCTTAGAAACGCTGAAATATTGTTCAAGTGATGATTACGGATTATGCGAATTAGATGAGTTTATCAAAAGTGCTGAATGGGCAATTTATGAGGCAGATTATGAAAATAGTTGTTTTGGGAAATTGGAAATTTCTCAAGGCTGAGCTGCGAGATTAGAGCTCGCACTTTTTTCGCTCTGCGATTTTCTTCATATATAATGTATACGTTACTTTTGTTGCCGTAATTCCTTTATTATCTAGATATTTTGAGAGTAATTACAGGGTTTTGCTTTTGTGTATTCCCTCTTCTTCCCTTTCCTTCTCTATAAAATCTTGAAACTTCATTCAATAATCTAGAATTCCTTTAATATATGGCCACTCTTTGAAGGGGTCGAAGATGTTGTTTTAGTTATAGCGAAAGCGTTCAAATCCATTTTTTTCATTTAGGCTATTGTTTATTACTTGATCCAATTTTTCAGATGTTATCAACGGGGCGGAAAATTTGTGGCTCAAAAATTGATCTAGACAGACAAATTTTTGAGTGCTAACTTCTCATTTGTTTCAATGCTTCAAGGATGATCAAGAAAATGTCAATCTTTCTATAATAGCATGAAACTCATTTAATTCGCCTTGAGAGTACTCCTTAATGATTATGGTTTCTTAGCTATAAAATTCTCACTCTATTATTAGGAATTCTTTACACACTCAATGCCGCACAGTGAGTTAACCCTATCTGCAGAAAATCTTGCTATTTTATATTAAGGAGTTTAAAAATGACCAGTCAAATAACTATCCATTGAAAAATTATGGATTTATTGTTTCAGACACAAAAGAGAATAATTTTGTTGAAGTCATTAGAGCAAGCATCATTTTTTATAAAGCTAATCAAAGATCTTTGTTATAGAGCATGAGACTATGGATTAATCCGAGCCACACCTTGCTTACTTGAATTAATGCTGAGCCGAGGCCTTATTCTTAGCTGAGGTTTTATTATCGTTAGCAGTTGTGGCACCCGTGGCAGATTAATTGAGGTCCATTTCTGAATATCTGATTCCACATTTTATTCATTTGTTCAATTTTGTGTACTAGTGCCATGTAACCAGAGAATCCGTGGATAACCGATTGGTATGAAGGCTAACAGCTGATTGAGCAGGATTACGTGTGATGCATGCGTTTTGGTGCCTTGCATAATCACATCCTTACTAATTAATGTGGGAATGATGGAAAGATAAATAAATGGAGAATTTGGTTTCTAGAAATACAGTGAAACATATTTTTATTTGAGAAAAGGGAATCGGCAAGGAATCAAAATTAGCTAATGTTTCGACTGCGGTTTGTAAAATATTAAACAGATGGATTTTATCGTTTTGAGCCTGTTTTATGCGTACGCATCCCTGACCACAAGCTTTTTTAAAGTTTAATTTTGGGCAATCGGCGTGACCATCTGGAGCCTGTGTTCAGTCATACGGCACCAGTATCATAATTAAACCCTTGAGTTTGTCACAAAAATTATTTTTGTTAGTATTTAAAGGTCTTTAAACCATGCAATTATGTTTATTTGGTTTCAAATTTATCGAGACACTTCTTGATATTGATGAAGATGATGAGTAATTTGGAAGAAGAGGTTATTTCTAACATTCTGCCTGTTTCTGTAAAGGAGTAGCTAGAATCTTCTTTTAGGTTCATTTTTAATTTTTTCATTATTCTACTTCACATTTAAACTAATCTGCGCCGTTTTCCAATCATCATTCACTTCTTCTACTTCGAGTTCCTTGGTCTCCGATCTGTTGACTAGAGAGTTTATGGAAACTACTTTCGAAATCACTGAGCCATTCCAATTATTACACCATTGTGGCACTTACTCTGAGTTTTTCACATAAGGATCCTACCCTGGTATTGATGAAGAAAGTGCGAATATCGTTAATTGTTTGCCTAACACCTGCTCCTTGAAATAAGTTTATATTCTCCATCATCATACTGAAAAGTATCTTTTTTCTAGTACAAGTAAATCGATGAAGGCCGCCGCTAAAATGCTTATTAATTCCCTGGATTCAACGGAGTCATTAGGTCTTCTTGAATTTTTGGAAGACGGGAGCTGTAAACTAGACGCTGATCTTTCAACTCCGAAGGGTGTTGCGACCGAGTTTGCGTCAGGTAATAAATTCTGGAGTGACTATGGCCAAAATTTATTTGAAACTGATCAACCACTTTATTCACCTGAGCTTAACATTTATGAAAACGGTATTCAAAGACCTAATCCTGTTATTCGTGCTACCACTCAATCCCGAATAAAGACATCGCCTAAGATCTGGGCTGCCGGTTTCTTTGGTTCCTTCGGTGGTCAGGAGGATTCAGTAGAGGATCCCTCAAAACTTTACACCCTCATTTGCAGAGTAAAACCTGGGGTAACAATAATACTTTGGCTCCATACTACGCTTGTCCCATCCCCAATTCCAAGTTCCCCGGTTTAGTTAAGCAAGGCTAATGGATTGATTATTATATTGATACTAGAATTCAAAATTACCTTCCTGGTTTTGAGTTGAATAACACTGATATTATAATATGCAACAAATTTGTACTTTTGAAACGGCTGATGAAGGATTTTCTCACTTCTGTGATTTGTTCACTGGCGAAGAATGGGAAGCCTTTGAGTATGCTGAGGATTTGAACGTTTACAACTGAGATTCCTTTGGGGGTGGTATTTACACTCAAGCTGAAGTCGTCGATTGGGTTTCAGAATTTGTGGCTAGATCAAAGGGTAAAGTTATCACTGAATCTAATAACGGTGTTAATCTTATCTTGACTAACAATACTAAAACTTTCCCCGTTGACCAAAAGTTTTACTTTGATATGTCGCATGACGCTGATATCGTTTATAAGCTTACATTTATGAACCTCGATTTCCTTAAGCAAGAGCTATCGCCTTATTACATGGATGCCTCTAGACAATTTGTCAATTCGCGTATTGTGCCCTTTGGTGCTAGATTAGTATTCGAAATCTTGGGATGTGGTTCCCACAAGTAGGTGCGTGCTAAGCTTAACGATCGTGTATTGCACCTTGGCTTAATGGAAAAGTTTCCTGAGAGTTCTGATGGGCTCTGTCCTTATAAGGATTTCGTGGAAACTATTGAAATGTACATTGATGCAGTTAACTTTGATGAAATCTGTTTCGTTTCAGATTAAGCTTTAGATTTTTTTTTTTAGTAGAGTCAATTATTTATTAGATTATTTATTAGATTATTTATTTTACTATTTACAGAATACAATTTTTTTCATTTATTCACTTTCGATATTTTTTAAACACTAAACTGGCGTTAGTACCACCAAAGCCAAAGCTATTTGTCAAGGCATATTTGAGATCAGGCGCATCTTGCGATTTATTAGGAACGTAATTAAATCGCAATCCTTCATTTTCGACGTCAATATTATCGGCGTTCAATGTGGGAGGTAACTGACCGGTATGAAGGGCCATTACAGTGAATAGAGCTTCAATGGATCCACTAGCACCTAGTAAATGACCAATAGCACCCTTGGTAGATGATACGGCTAAATGAGCAGGATCATTGTACTTCTCTGCGGCGGCGTCAGTGTCAGTGGTGTCGTTATTTACGAATAATCGTTCAATAGCCTTATTTTCAGCAATATCGCCTAAATGAGTACTGGTAGCATGTGCATTGATATAACCCACATCCTTGGGTTGAATATTAGCCATCTTCAGGGCCATTTTCATACTACGGTAAGCACCGTTACCATCACTAGGCGGGGCAGTGATATGATTAGAATCCCCTGAGAGACCGTAACCGACAAGTTCAGCGTAAATGATGGGCGCCTTACGGGCCAGAGCATGATCAAGTTCCTCCAAAATCATAACGGCGGCACCCTCACCCATAACGAACCCGTTACGATCCTTGTCAAAGGGACGTGATGATTTAATGGGCTGGTCGTTGTAATTTGTCGATAGGGACTTGGCACGAGCGAAGCCAGCGAGTGAAACGGGATGAATGGCAGCTTCAGTGGACCCGGCAACCATGACATCAGCCATACCCAATTTAATGAAGTTCATAGCATCACCGACTGAATGAGCTCCTGTGGTGCAGGCAGAAGAAACGGAATGATTAGGACCCTTGAGCCCATTCTCGATAGATACATGACCTGCGGCCATATTATTGAGTAATTTTGGCACAAACAACGGTGAAACCTTCTTGTAGCCTTTGGTGTAATAAGCCACTGCCGTCTCATAAAGGTCTTCAATGGAACCGATTCCCGAGCCAATGCAAACGCCGGTAGCCTCCTGATCGGCCTGAGTAGCCGATCGCGGGTTCCAATTAGCGTCGGCCAGCGCTTGTTTAGCGGCACTGAGTGCGTACTGTGCAAACACGGGTGTACGCCTAATTGAGCTCACGGGTTGAATCCAGTCAGTAGCATCCCATTTGTTCTCACTGCTAGGACCCCGGGGTACCATCCCAGCCACCTTAGACGGGATGGAATCGTAGGCAGGATCGGAGCTCAGCGATACGATCCCGCTATTAGCGGCAATAAGCGACGCCCAAACATGAGGCACATGAATGCCCAGGGGTGAAACTACCCCGAGGCCAGTTACTACTACTCTTCGATAAGTCATGTGCGTATAATGTGTATATATATATCTGATTAATTCATGCTCATTATCGTTAATCGGGTATGCGATCGATAAACGGCGTACCTATATAGTGATGTGTCAGCAGCCCCTATACTATGTACAGCGCACGACGGAAGTCTGTTTTATCGGCTGACCCACCTTCCAAGGACCCCGCGCGTGGCCAATTTAGGCGCCGGGGAGGGGGGGCGTATATAAAGCGGCGACTCGCTGCACCGTCACGGCATGGTCCGCATTTAAATTAGCACAACACACGTTATGAGCCGCACTTCTACGGTCAAAGTTGAACAATCCACTATCAGCGTCAACGCTGCTCCTATTACTACTACTACTGCTACCCAGGGCAGTCATAATATCGCATTTGGGGGCTTTGCGCACCCGCATGTTATTCCACAATTCACTGATTTACAAGCGCAGCGTCAATGGATGCTTCAACACATGGCCGGTGCCTTCCGGGTGTTTGCGCGTAAGGGGTTTACAGAAGGTTCAGCAGGTCATATCTCGATAAGGGACCCAATCGACCCCAGCACATTCTGGATCAATCCTCTATGTGTTCATTTCGGTATGTTGAAGGCTTCCGATATGGTTCACGTCGATGAAGAGGGCAATGTATTGCCCGATGGTGCTCAAGTCGCTATCAACGCCGCTGGATTCCGTATTCATTCACAATTACATCAAGCACGTCCTGACGTCAATGCTGCGTGTCATACTCATTCCACCTACGGTAAGGCCTACAGTGCCTTTGGTAAACCACTTGAAATGCTTAATCAGGACTCTTGTACCTTTTACAAGGCCCATAGCGTCTACGAAGGATTTGGCGGTATTGTATTGGACGATGAAGAGGGTAAGCAGATTGCGGCGGCATTGGGTCCCAATAAGGTCATCATTTTACAAAATCATGGTTTGTTGACCGTAGGTGGTACGGTTGATGAAGCTGCTTACTTGTTTACTTTATTGGAAAAGACCTGTGAGATTCAACTGGGCGCTGACTCCGTGCACCCGGAAAACAAGACCAAGAATATTATTGGTGATGAGGAGGCTGCTTACACTTATCAAATGACCTCAGATCCTGAGTCTCTTTATGCTGAATTCCAGCCTGATTTCGAGTACGAAGTTTGGAAATCTCAGGGTGAGTTATCCAAGTTTTAATAATTATTTTCATAATTATTAGAAAAAACAAAAAAAAATTAAATAGTTTGTCAACATAATAAAGGATTAAAAATAAAACAAAGAAACAAATACTATAGGTATGTTGAATAATGGTCCGATTGGAGCATAAAACCCGACCATTGGTAGATTGCCGCCGAGCCGTACGCACCACGGTGAACCTTCATTGTGAATACCGATCCCGATACCGGGCCAGCGGCTTCAAACTGGCCACGTAAGAGGTTGAGTTATTTTCAAAAGTAAAACGGAATCTTCTTTGCAATACCCACATACAAACACACATTAACATTATGATCCAGGTATTAATTATTGGAGGTGGTGTTATTGGGCTCACTTGTGCACTTTACATCGCCGAGCGATATCCCGAGGTACGCATTCGTATTGTAGCGCGGGAATTACCAGCAAGACAGGACTCATTCGAGATCAATGACGATGGCGTAAGGTCTTACGAATGGACTAATGGTCAATGGGCTTCACCCTGGGCTGGTGCCATTTTCCATCCCTCACCTGCAGTTGACCCATGGAGACAAAAATTGGAAACTGAATCATTGAGATTTTTCCTTAAATGGGCGAACATGGATAATGATGCCGGTATTGAACAGCGCATGATGCGAGACTATTACGATGAAAAGTCACTTGTGGACCCATCCAATGATATATGGGCCAAACGTATCATGCCACAGTTTAGATGGTTAGATGCTAATGAATTACCCGGACGTGGTATCACTCATGGCGCTGAATACGCTAGTGTTAATATCAACCCCTGGATTTACTTGCCCTGGCTTAGATCCAAGCTAGAAGACCAGTACCATGTAGAATTTATTAAGGCCGAAGTGAAATCATTGACCACCGCCGATGAAACCTACGGGACCGGACTGGCCTGTCAACGGGCACTAATCAATGCTACAGGATTGGGCGCCGGCGTCCTGTCAGATGTGGCCGACAATAAAGTTGTGGCCGTTCGAGGGCAGACCATGTGGGTTAAGACTAGCTATCGTGGGCCTCAAGCCCTTCGTACTGGACATGAATACACTTATGGTATCCCGCGTGCCTTTAGCGGTGGAATCATTATTGGAGGTGTATCACAGCCCGATAATACGAGTGAAACGCCCATTGAGGCCCTAAAGCATAATATCCTCGAACGTATTGAGGATATGATGCCAGAGTTGTTTGAAAATATCACTCAACAGACCGCTGATATCGATCATGGTAGTTTGGAACTGAGTCGTAACGCCGTGCCATTCGATTACCATGGCCACCGCGTATACGTGATGAAGGATATTGTCGGGTTCCGACCGGCTCGTCAGGATGGATTTCGTTTGGAACGTCAGGGTCAAGTCATTCACGCTTATGGTTTTGAGGGTGAGGGTTATATTCTTAGTGGTGGTGTAGCACGCGCTGTGTGCGGATTCTTAGCTGAAATTATTGGGTCCAATACTTCCCGGTTGTAGTTCTACAATATAGTTAATAAATCTTCCGTGTATTCTACAAGAAGATAGACGAATTAATGTTTCAGTTTTTTGTAATCTCATTCCACGAGCCTGCTATAATCTTAATTTCAATCTCTCATGGATGAACTTCATTCAATTAAAACAATCTTCACCATTTACAATAGCTATTCTGGTTATATAATTAGTCTCGCTGAGATTTATAAACACGCAATGAGTAAGATAAAAAACCCGTCTACTGTCAGATTCTAATAATGAGAGGGCTGCAGCTTGTTTACGCAGTGTTCTCGCTGCGGCGTGGGTCCCCCACCGGCGGTAAATTATCCGAACTATTCAAACTGTGCGGCGGTCGAGGCCGCGCCATCTGATGGTCTCATTCGTCGGCATCCTGATCAAAGATGAATACCGGACGGCACGAGCCGACGGCAAACCTAATCTATCCGCGGGCCCATTCGATATTGATTTTTACTATTATCTAGATTTTTGTTATCAGCGCCGTTTCAAATTAATGCTTATCGCCAGCAATTCAAATTCTCAATCACTCCTCCCGCCAATGCTCATCGTTTACGATAACATCTACCCAATCGGGTCTCGGTGGTCATCCCGCCGAGGGTTCTCGAGCAGAGTTTTCGCTTGTTTGAGGGCATATTGTCCACTAACTGACCTCTCAGCAGTCGTTGCCAAGCGCTGACGGTTCTATTCTTGACGCAGGGCTGCAATTCCTCAAAGATATCTGCCGCTGATTGGCCCGTCCGCTCCCAGATCCGCCGCACCCGCCATCATCTGTCCATTTTAGAGTAGACAAGCTGCAGCTTGCCTAGATCCGCTTCACTTGTGCACTTACCGCTTGGACCACTGGACCAGTATAAATATTCTCTTAGTCCCTGGTATTGTATATGGTGGTTGGTCGGTATCTCTCTCTTTATCCCTCTTCCTCCCCGTTAACTCTGTGCGTTTAGCCTGGTGTGTTATTCGTCTTTTCGCGTTTTCACTCTTGCTTACACACACACACAAAGCCGAACACCCCCCGCTTTAAAAAAAATCATTCTCTTCGAAATGTCTGAAAAATATGAAACAGACACCGAGAAGGTCGCCGAGTCCTTGAGCCATGACTCTTACGATTCCCGTTCAATAGTCTCCGTCTTGGTTTCCGATGACCAAAAATACGGTTCGTTTATGCGTCCCTTTGTACGCTTCACCCGCTCACTCAATGCAGAAATTAGAGGTATTGATCGTGTGCCTGAAGAAGAACAAACTGATACTTCACTTTGGGGTACTGCTTCTATGTGGCTCGCTGCTAATATGGTAATCGCTACCTTCTCCCTCGGTGCCCTCGGTCCCTTAGTCTTCGGTCTTGTGTTCTGGGACACTTTACTCGCTATTATCTTTTTCACCTTTCTCGGTATTATGCCTGTCGCTATCTTTTCTACGTTCGGTCCCGTAACTGGTTTACGTCAAATGGGATTGACCCGTTTCTGGTGGGGTTATAATGGTGTGCGTGTTGCCTCCTTCATTAACTGTGTCGCTTGCGTAGGTTGGTGTGCCGTTAATACTATGGTAGCCGCTCAAATGCTTACTACTGTCAACAATGGTGGTTTACCTCCTTGGGGTGCGGTTATCATCCTCGCCGCTCTTACTGTCGTTATTTCCTTCTTCGGTTACAGTGTAATCCATTACTATGAAATGTTCTCTTGGATCCCTAATTTCATCATTTTCCTTGTTGTCATTGCCTGTTTAGCTAAATCTGATTCTTTTATGGCCGGTATTATGGAAACTGGACCCCGTGAAGCTGGCAAATTTCTTAGTATGGGTGCTGCTATCTTCGGTTTCGCTACTGGTTGGTCATCGTTTGCTGCTGATTACACCGTTTACATGCGTAAGGATACTTCCAAGAAGTTAATCTTTTCCTCCGTTATTGCTGGTCTCTCTTTCCCCTTGATCTTCGTTATGGTCTTAGGTGCTGCTGCCTCCAGTTGTGTTGCCCATAATGAAGTTTACGCTCGTAATTACGACTTGAATGGTATTGGTGGTCTACTTTACGGTATCCTTGTCGAAGAATCCCTTCACGGGTTTGGTCAATTCTGTGTCGTTGTGCTTGCCCTTTCCACTGTCGCTAATAACGTCCCCAATATGTACTCCCTCGGTCTTTCAGCGCAAGCCGTATGGTCGAAATTCCGTAAATTACCCCGTGTCTTTTGGACTCTTCTCGGCAACGGTATCTCTGTTGCTATTGCCATCCCTGCCTTTTACAATTTCAATAGTGTCATGGGTAACTTTATGAATATGATTGGTTACTGGCTAGCCGCTTACCAAGCCATTTGTCTCAGTGAACATTTCATTCATCGTGGTGGTTTCAGCGGTTACGTATGGGAAGACTGGGAGGATTCATCTAAACTTCCCCCTTCCTTTGCCGCTCTCTTTGGTTTCTGTTGCGGTGTCGCTGGTGCCGCTGTTGGTATGTCTCAAAAATGGTGGACTGGTCCCTTAGCCCGTTTAATTGGCGATGGTGGTGATATTGGCTTTGAATTAAGTTTCGGTTTCGCCTTTGTTGGTTTCAACGTCACTCGTTTCATTGAAAAGAAGTACTTTAAACGTTAGTAAACGTTAGTTTTATTTATTTATTTCCCCCTGTTTTGTATTATAGACTATTGTTTTGTATTTATTTGTTCCTACCATGGTGGTAGTTAATTCATCTTTTTCTCCTCGAAACAAGTATAATATTTTTCACAATTTTTGGAGTTTTCACCATTTTTAAAAAGATTTTTATTCTTAAAATTCAACTAATTAACACTAAAACTACCCGATCTCTTCTTAAACTCAGTTGCGACTTCTTCTATTTCCGCTAGGGCCTCCTTGACATCCTGATCAAAATTATCTAGATCAGGATAGGGAATACCTAAAGTAGGTACAACATCCTTGGACATCTTACGTTCATGACGCTTGATTGAACTGATTTGTCGCGCCGATAACGCTGAAACAACGTTAGCCTCAGCGGTCTCTGCCATCGCCTTATCGGCAATCGCGACGGTCTTCGCATCAGTGACCACAGCAACAACGGTCGGTTTAATGGCGCTCTTGGGATGGTACTGACGTAAAAATTTAGTCACCGACTTCTTATAAGGTCCGTAAAACACAAATAATACAACGAGAATACTGATATGAATGTAAAATCCCACTTGACCCCATACCCATAAACTAGGCTTGAAATCTAATAATACAAAGGGTTGTACGGCGTAACCAAATGCTAATTGAACCACAAAGTAACACACAATATCGTAGGCCCATTTGAACTTGCCCGCAGATACACCATCATCAGCTAAGAAGATTGGTCTTAATTGACGACGGAAAACTTTACCCAAAGCTTGGAAGAATGCACCAGTGACAAAGGTCAAATAGTATCCGGGTCTAGTACCGTGCCAGAAAGCACTAGTGAAAAAGGTGGCCATAGTACTAATAAACCCGGGTTTCTTACCCCTCGGTGTAACCCGAAGGTAAACATAATTCTTCAACCATTTATTGGTATTCATGTTCCAAGCCTCAAGTAACACATGAGTATTTTGGCCAGTTTCAAATACCCAGGGGTCAATGTTCTTGACTCTATTCCAGAGGTACTTGCCGCTACGCTTATCGTAACCGTTAAACCCTAAGCCGGATAAAATACACGAACCCTCAGCAATACTCCAGGCACTGTAATATTTCAAGCGGAAACTGAACCCAAGAGCCCACATGTAGAAACATTTATTGATAAAGGGCATATTGACGAACGGGGCGTTGTCCCCTAGGACAAAATTAAGTGAAATGAAAGAATCTAACTTGACCCAAAGTACGAGCCAAAACATACCAAGTAAGAATTGTTTGAGTGCCACGCGACCCGATTTAGGGATAGTTCGTTTACCATGAGTCTTGTGCTGTTTAAATCCTTCCTGAGAGATATCATCAAACATTTCCAGACTCAACCAACGTTTGAACTCCATAAAATCGTAAGAAGGACCCGTAAATAACGAGGGGAAGAAGAATACATAAGCTAAGAAACTCATAAGACTGGGTTTATCGACAATGGCTCGATCACGTTGAAATTTACTCAAATGAGTAGAATGGGGGTCTCGCTTCAGAATACGGCCATCATGCACGTTCCAAGCAAATGCAGTCAACTTCATGGCTAGAACCATCTGAGCGCCGGTAATGTCAATGGCGTCAGTATCGTAATTGGCCACACTAAATTGTGCCGCGATGTGGTTTTTGAACAAATGGCCCATGATGACAAAGAAATTGACCCATGCCATGTAGGGCAATCCAGGCACGTAGAAGCAAATCACGTAAGTGGCCATGCCGGAAATCAACAGCGTGATCACGCCCGAATAAAGTGTAAAAATACCAAAGAGATAAAACACCGCACAGGCCAAAATGTATGCCTCTTTGAGCTTCACGGCCCCATCCGGGAGCCGTTTGAGCAAGGCGCACAGGGGATACGAGAGCACCAACACCAATGCCATCTTAATCAAGTCCGGGTGTATACCCGCATCCGTGGCCAGGACCTTAATTGTCGCATCGATCAGCTCAATTGTCATCGCAGTCTTGATATTCGTGATATCGCAATCGTTGATCTGGTCCTGCTAATCGATGCTTGCCGGCAATCAAGCCCTGACGAGTGCAGAAAGTCCCATCCTGGAATTGCTCCGTTGGTCGTGTCTACCGGGTAAGCATGAATCACTGAGCACGGTCCAGACCGTCAACGGACAAAGATCGAATCAAACGAGACCAGTTAAACATTACCGGTGATCTTGCTTTTCAACTTTGCACACCATCAAAGTTTTATCTCATATTGCCCATTTAACAATGTTTTCGCAATCTCTCGTGACCTCGAGAGTTGCTTTGCGCGCTGATCTGCCTTTGGCTGCCCGTCTCCTGTCTACGGCTTCCGCCTCCGTCGCTGCCTCTACTTCAACTTCTGCTGAAAGGAATGGCCCCACTGGTGTGGTGCTGCTGAATATGGGTGGTCCCTCCACGTTGCCCGAAGTAGGCGACTTTCTTTACAGACTATTCAGCGACAAGGATATCATTCCCCTAGGGCCCTTCCAGGAGCCGTTGGCTAAGTGGATCACATGGCGTCGAACCCCCAAGATCACCCAAAGTTACAAGGAAATTGGCGGTGGATCCCCGATCCGTAAGTGGTCCGAGTACCAGGCCACGAAGACCTGTGAGCTCTTGGATAAGATCCACCCTTCTTCGGCCCCTCATAAGCCCTATGTAGCCTTTCGTTATGCGGCCCCTCTCACCGATGAGTTGTTTGCTAACCTCAAGCGAGACGGTGTTAAACGGGCTATTGCCTTCTCGCAGTACCCTCAATACTCTTGTACCACCACAGGGTCCTCTATCAACGAACTTTCCCGTTTGTCCAAGCAAATGGATCCTAATAATGAAATTGAATGGTCTCTCATTGACCGTTGGCCCACTGATGCTGGTTTAGTTAAGGCTATCACTGAAAATATTCATGCCGCTTTACAAAAATTCCCGGAAGAATCCCGTGATCAGGCCGTTCTTCTCTTCTCTGCCCACTCTCTCCCCATGGATGTCGTCAACCGAGGTGATACTTACCCCGCTGAAGTGGCCGCCACCGTCTGGGCCGTTATGCAAAATCTTGGTTTAAGCAACCCTTACCGTTTGACTTGGCAATCCCAAGTCGGCCCCAAGGCGTGGTTAGGTCCCCAAACCGCTGAGGTTGTCAAGCATTTAGACGTTCGTGATGACTGTAAGGGGATTGTTCTTATCCCTATCGCCTTTACCAGTGACCATATCGAGACTTCTCACGAATTAGATATTGAAATTATCGGTGAAGTCAAGAACCCCGAAAAGATTACCCGTGCCGCTTCCCTGAACGGTAGTCAACTCTTCACTGAAGCTTTGGCCGGTATTGTATCCAGACATATCGACGATTACGAACAAAAGAAGTCCTCAAAGGCCCTTACAGTAAAGTTCGTACGTTGTCCCATGTGTACTTCGGATAGATGTGGCCCCTCCAGAGATATCTTTAAACTCAACTGTAAGAATTAATCTTGATCTCTCTTTTTAGACGCATATTTTATTTAATGCATTATGCTAATCTGCTCTGTACATATTTATATTCTCGGCTTAATTCTAGGCTGCTGTAAATCATAATAATGCCAAGCTACTTTTTTTTCGATTTTTTTGATTCTTATATGCATTACTATGCAAGACAGATCAGCCGCACATAACTAAGCCTTAAAGCTTAACTTTCTTAATTGTCACTGTCCATCTTGCGTTTCAACTTTTGCAATTTATTATATTTTTATATTTATTGTATTTATTGTATTTATTATATTTTTTAATACCTAATCCCACCCTTTTTCTTAGAATAATCTATATAATGATGATCAGGTTCATTATAGATCATATTATTGTTAATTCCTACATTCATGTAAGTGTGGTTTTTCAAATCGCTATCAAATTCACACCCCTGTTCAAGTAATGAATAGCATTTATAAACCGTCGAGTTGGGTTTTATTTCACCCTTAATAAGATCTTCTGCAAACACGCTCTCGTCACTATACAAGTACTCCTTTCGCCAGTTCTCTTCTTGGCCTTTTTCAAGGGGAATAATATAAATTTTCATATCAGCCTTGTATCGGGGATAGGCTACTTTCTGCTTAACAAACTCGGCAGTACAATAATTTTCCCGCTTACCAGGTAATATTGTTTCAAGCTTTAGCACCCGATTCCCTGTAGGATTACCACTTCCCGATCTTATTACTTTAACGAAAACAAAGGATTCAAATCCATAAAGCTCTTTAATGCAGTCTCGCACATCTTTATATCCTTTATTACTATTACAGTGAGTTCCCATGGGAAGTTTTTTTGTCGAATTAGGGATAGGAAAATTGAAAATATCGGCGGATCTATCGGCAATATTATATCTCTGATTGCGGTTGTGGCCCTTATTACTCCTGGGTTTTCTACCTCCTAGTTCCGAAATATAACCATCACTGGACGTGAATAACGCCTTCTTTATCGGTGCACGGTTCGGGAAGTTAGCTAATACATTTTTCAGAAGGACATTTGTAGCCATATCATTAACCAGAAAGCTAACAATCACCTTATCCGGATTTAATTTGGGATTTAGCATCTCACCGTTTACTCTACGATCAATTCCAACGTAAGTAAGAAAAAGACTTCTGAAGGTGTGAAACTTAATTTTCATATCACTGCGGTATGGTCTTCCTTGTGGTTTTGCTGATCCCGTTCTCTTTTGTATCTCTACCGCGGTACTGGTAAAAGCATAATGTCGTTTACGGGCCATAATCGCCTTGGGCACTTCGTTTGAATCTTTAAACTTATCGGCGGCTTTTTCAGAATCTGTCGTACGAGAAGGTGAATGTGAGTGGTCCAAGGCTTTGGATATGGGTGAAGTTGTCAAACTCTTTGTCCTAACAGTTTCCGAATTGGTATCTTGGAGTGATGATATAAGCTCTCGGCTATTAGAATTACATGACCCATCATAATCCTCGTCTCCCTTCGAATCTGTTTCCATACTTCCGTCTTCTTCCTCGGTATTTGCGTTTAACCAGTTAGAAAAGCTACGATAATAGGATGAGGGGCTGGTATTGAACCTATAAAAGGAGTTTAATGAGGGACTCGAAAGATAACTCTGATATGATGAAGTAAGATTCGTGTTGGTGGAAATGCCTGTACCTGATGCAGTGGTGTAGTTGTTTAGATTTTGATGAGAAACCAGCTCCAATGGTGAATTAAACTCGTTGTCAGCATTTTCTTTATTGCACATCACATTTTCAAAATGGTTGAGAAACTTATTAATGTTCATCTTAGATGAGGTGGTTTGAGGTATGTGTTCCAGGATTTCGCCTATATCCATTTTAGAGGAAGTTGCTCGAGGAATGCATTCCAGAATTTTAGCTATATTCATACAAGAGGGGGATCGATGAATAGTTTTATCATTAATCGTAGATGATTTGTATCTATCACTGAATGAAGGTTCAAGTACTCGTTTAATATTTGGGTCAAAATTCTCAAAGTTGAATGCATTCTTTTGAAGGATTGGAATTAACGGGACATTGAACTGATCGGTGATATAATTGTAAGGCATAATATTTGGCTTAGATAATGGGAAGACTTAATGAGAGAGGAATGATTGACTTTTCGTATACTCGGGGTATGAGTATTCAAGGTTATTAAATCACGTATGAGGAACTTTTCGCCCTTATATAAACTTTCTTATATAAACTTTCTGATAAATTGAATTTGTTTCATCTTTCACGGGGATTCGCCACCGTACAATATTAGCCATGTTTCAAAAGTAAACTGAATTTAATTTAACAGTAACATGTATAGCTTTGACAAATCTTATTTCGAAACAGGGGGTCCTTAGTTTCAGATATTAATTAACGAAACCAATACAGCCGTTCAGTTTTGTGGGTAATTAAAGGGCAAGGGTTTGATTCAGTTTCAGGACACTGATTCGCAATCTGGGCCAAACGAGACTGATAACAGCATCACCATCGGCTTTTGTGACCGAGATTACACAACGGTCAAGATAAAAATGACAGACGCTAGGGACTCAGCAAGTATTTATCCGTTCTTTCAGAATAATTCCCAATTCATGGCGCATTCCCCGCCTCGATTAGGCTCGGACTCCCCTTCACTTCATCTTTCAGGGTCGCCCAACCTCAGATCAACTCAGCCAACAATTTCATCAAATGCAATATCGGGGTACGGGCCTAATTCGGGCTCTTGTCCTATAAATGTGCCAATTCGTGATTCTGGTAGTCTTATCAATAGCACCAATAACGAAGGCCTTGCTGAAAACAACAATAATAATAATGTATTTATGGGGTCATCATCCTTTTCTTCTGTGCATTCAATGCCAGTGTTAAGTCGACGGGTATCTCATAGCTCAACTCATGCTCAATATTCGTCTGATCTGGTAGCAAATAATAGCAACAATAGTAGCAACGGTACCAACATTATTAACACCACACTTAATAACGTTAACAATAATTCCACGTTTAATAATACGCCATCATCGGGACTGGGTGCTAGTGGGTTTGTAAGAGCCGGTGCTAATAAAGCAGCGGGAACATTGGCAAGGCTCGGGAAAGCTCTATATGTGACGAGTGCCGAAATAGTTTCGTCTGGCACCAACTCATCGAATAATACAAATAGTGCTAGTTCTTTACAAAATAGCCCTAGTAGATCTGGCTCTCATCTTGATATGTACAGTAATGCATCGAGTAGAGAGTCATTTCCTAATGACGAGTATGTCTTCATTCTTTATTTTTTTCTTGTAAACTCAATCCTGAAGGAGAAGTGTTTTTGATCGCATAAACTAATATGATTATTATTTAGCCCTTACCGTTCTGTTCTATCTCATCAGACCAGAAATCCAATTATAGCATTCAATCCTTCACCAGATAAAACTCGAGCCGTTTTAGCCGGTAAAGATTTTTTACAAATTGTAAAGGTCCAGTCGAACGAGATTCAGCACGCTGTGGATCTGAAATCTAATATGAGTAATTCGGTAGATAGGCTTCATTCAACTACAGCAGTAAAATGGGGATTATCTTCATTTGATCGTACGATTGCCTTGGCCAATTCAGGTGGTACAATTATGATTTATAATGTTGATAAACAGTTATCAACCAAGATCGAAAATTCCCGAAATTCTAACTCTAAACCGACCATTAAACTAGTTGATCCGAATGCTTATATTAATACCATGTGTTTCAACCCTCACTCTGCAAACTTGTTACTCTCTGGTTCCTCTAACGGCTCAATCAAACTGTGGGATTTACGGGCCAATAATAAAAAGGCTACATCAATCTTTCGGAAAAATGGTGATAACGCTCGTCAGTTGGCTTATTCGCCCTTCGACTCACGTCGATTCGCCGTTATTTATGATTCTGGTATGATTCAAAAATGGGATATTCGAAATGCTAACTTTATGGAATATAGGATTAATGCTCATAGTAATCGCGGGGTTACTTTGGATTGGAATCAGGATCATGATTATCTTGTTTCGGGGGGTAAAGATTTCCGGGTTCATATTTGGAATATGTCGAATCCCGAGATTAAATTTCCTGATTATACTATTCATACGCCTGGGGGTGTAGCGAAAGTTCAATGGCGGCCAAATGATCAGGGTAAGAATAGCACGAACCCTTCATTTGCGACAGCAGAGACTTCGAGTGTGGATAATTATCCCAAAATTAAATCTTACGATATTGCTACATGTTCTATGTCGATGTATGATCATCGTGTATCAGTATGGAGTCCCCTTAAGCCATATATTCCCAAATATGTGATAAATGATCATTCTAATACTATTGCTGACATTTACTGGGGTAGTTCTAATAAGATTTGGTCCGCGGGTAAAGATAGTCGATTCATAATTCACGATATTCAGAATGAAGTAATGCCTGTTACCAACTTGTATAAACAGGCCCCTACATGGTCGGCAGGTAATGAAATTAGTTTAATTATCCAAGGATCAGGGTTAAATGGGTTCAATAACAATAAGCTCGGAGCCGGTATCAATAAAGCATGTAACGCCTCCAATGGTATGAATAATATGCATGGTGGTCATCATGATACTACTATTATACCTCAGTATGCAACTGTTAATAACTCTGCATCGGTATCTGCACCTCTGACACCAGGGGTCAACACTTCAGCTAGCAACGTCTCGCTTCATAATTCACTGGCTGATAATGGATCACATAATAATCCCCATTTAGATCCTAGTTACGCGTTTCCTAACGGTTTGGTACAGCCAAATGTACCTGTTTCTGCACATGTCTCCCCGGATGATAAGACCATAATTAATTTACTTAGTAGTCATGTGAACGATGAGGGAAATCATATTCGATCGGGCTCATTCCGATCGCTTCATAGACCCTCATTATTTGGTGGTAATAGTGGTGGGTCAGCGATTCATAATGGCAGTTCTGATAACTATAATAATATGGTGACGAATATGGCAGCATTATTGGATGATTCATTTATTAATGCATCAATTCCGCAAGCTATTCATAGTTATACATTACCTGATTTCAATTCGTCGGCGTTTAAATTTTGTGCTGAACACTATTTGATACAAGTACCACAAGATTATAATCTGGTTCAAGCTTGTGAATACAATGCTGATGTAGCTGCTCTTGTGGGTTTACATCGTAACTCTCAAGTCTGGCGAGTGATTGCTACCAGTATAAAGTGGGAGCATGAGGGTTTTAGTAGAGATTGTTGTGTGGCGGTGCCTCGTAAATTAGCTCCAGTAGCAAATGAGAGAGAGCAATCAATCCATGTGAATAGGTCACAAACAAATGGTCCTGGGCCAAGCAATAATTTCCGATCATCGGCTGATGAGCTCGAGAAAAATGAAGATACTAGCAATGATCTGGGTACCAGTATTGCCCCGGAACGCGTTCCCATCCAACTAACATCAGACAGCGGCAATGGAGAAGACATCTTCGCTGAATCTTTCGAATCGACGGGTATTCTGCCTTCATCTTTCGAATCTACAAGTTCAATCGAAAGCTTGACTGAACTGGCTTCTTCTAGGCTAAGTAAGGGAACGGGAGGTGCAGTCGAAATCTTATCTCATCAGCCCATGGGAGATTATGGTCAAAAGTCCAACTATACTACTTTATCCACTGATGATATTAATCGCAATAAAGGTAATAGTATCACCAGCAGTTATAATAACGTCTCTGTGGGACAAGAATCGTTAGTATCATCGTTTGTAGCGCCGATATCATCATTTCAGAATATTGGACGTCTTAATGATATTAAAGAAGAAAAGGAGGATTATAGTGCAGGTTCAATTTCGGAGCCTATTTCCTTCAACGGTCGTGGTGGTGCATTAGAAGGTGGTGTCAGTTCGAATGATATCAAGACCAAGACTGATAACGATACGGTATTTGGTAGTATTGATTCTTATAATTTGGGCAGTAGTTATGATTCATCAGCGTCATTGGGTACTAATGGAGCTCGTGTGAGCGAGAGAGTGGGCGCTGAATCCGATTTTGACGCTACCGCGGGAAGTAATATTAATACTACCAATAGTATAAGTACGCATCCCAGCTCTAGTGCGGTAGTCAACGGTAACCGCGGTGGGAATAGCTGTATCATGGCGACAATGGATGAAAATACTATTAATGACCCTGATGTTAATCATTTAGGCGTATCGGGTGATATCGATGGCAGAGGTAGCTCAAGTAATAGATCATCGACGTTATCGGCACCCACGTCTTTAGTTGGGATCGCAACTCTTGGGGTGACACCATCGATTTCGTCAGTGGCAGCAGGTGGTAGTGATGGTAATTTGGCCGGCAGTGGTATTGGGTTAAATGCTAATAGGATGTCAATCCGGGTTAATCCGGCAACTAGTTTAATTAATAATGAGTTTGAAGAGTCGGATGATACAAAAACTGAATTTGTTCCTACCATTTATAATTGTGAAGTGCTAAAAAAATCTTATACACAATATTCTACATTACTAATTCAGCCATGGCGTCCAATCAATTTGATTAAACAGGCCATTGATTGGGGTTGTTTGCAGGGGGATGCTCAAATGTGTTCAATTCTCAGTCTCTTATTTGGGGAACTTTATCCGGAATCATTTTTCGATAGCGAAAGTGACGTGGTTAATAATTTGGTGGGTAATGTCAAATCAGAATCTTCGAGTAAGAATCTTAATAGTGCGGTGAATGATACTGATGCTGATTCTGATACTGATGCTGAACTCGATGGTGATACTGCCAGAGCTTATTATGATAGTTATGGACGATATGTTTCACCTGAATACGAGGCGTCGAGTAACAAGAAACGGGGCGCTGACAAGAAATTAAAATCAGCGGGTAGTAATAAAAATAATAATGACAAGAATTCGATAACGAAAACAAGAGCATATCAAATGGAATGGTCTATATTCAAACAACAAGAATGGATTAGAAATTATATTGAAATTTTGCAACGACGATTATTATTCTTAAGCAGTGCTACAATCATTAAACATGCGGGAGCATTGGATCGATTTGATCAGAATATTAGCAGTCTTGGTCAAATTGATACGAATCTGAATACGATATGTCATCGATGTTTTAAGCCGTTATCGGAGAATATTGAAAAGTCAAAGTCGAATAGCGAGGCAATGAATGATAGTGGGGTTGATAATCTAGCCAGTAATCGGAATATTGATACTAATTATACCTTTGAAAAGGACGTAGGATTCTGGTATTGTTTATCTTGTAAACTTATGTTGGATGGCTGTATCCTGTGTCAAGAGCCTATTAAGGGGTATGCTATTGTTAACTTTGACTGTGGTCATCGTGGACATTCCATGTGTATGGAGGACTGGGTTATTAATCAGAAAATGAATGAATGTCCCAGTGGGTGTGGTTATGTATTGTTTCAGTGAATGGTATAAAGTTGTATGATAGGTAGTTAAATATTTATTCCAAATTAAATAATGCGAAGTAATGACCGAAGGCTTAGATGACGCCGTGCAGCGTCTTCTATGAACCCTGCATGAACCTATATTGTAATTCTGAATTTGTATTGATCTATATGCTTCACTTATTATAATATCTACTATAGTTTACTGGTGATAGGACCGATGGATAGTTGTCCAATAGCGGAATTAGCCTCTCTCTCAATACGATCGACAAGTTGGGTACAGGTGGGTATATCATCGATCAAACCCATTGCCTGACCAACGGCCCAGATGCCACCGTTTTCGAAATCACCCGATGCATAAAGAGCCTTACCTCTTGCGCCAACTACCAAGGGCTGAACCTTGGCAAAGTTCATGGTCTTGCCCTGAGGCAGTGCCTTGAATTGATCGTGTTCAATGGCCACGACTTCCTTACTAACAGCATTACGGTACACACGGGAGGTATTATTAAGAGTACGTAGTACTAGGGTAGTATCGGTTTCGGAACCTTTAACAATGGCCTGCTTGACCTTAAGATGAATTGGCGACTCGGCGGTACAGAGGAAACGCGTACCCATATTGACTCCGACAGCACCTAGACTAAGAGCGGCTATGACGCCGTAACCGTCGGCGAACCCGCCGGCGGACATGAAGGGGATAGAGAGTACTTGGCGGCATTTGGCGAGTAAGATGAGGGAGGTGACATCGTCCTCGCCCGGATGGCCCGCGCATTCAAAGCCATCAATGAAAACAGCATCGGCGCCTAGCGATTGAGCCTTAATAGCGTACCTGACGGAACTGCATTTGTGAAAGATCCAGAGTCGTTCATTAGGGAATCGGGGTTGTTGGGCCTTGATATAGGGGATAAGTTCGTGTGGATTGCCTGAAGTTTCAAACACACGAACGCCACTATCGAGTGCGGCTTGTACGTACCCGCCGACGTCGGGCTTGATGAGACTAGGCAGAACTGTGATATTGACCCCAAAGGGCTTATGGGCCAGCTTTTTAGTCAGGGCCAATTCGTTCTTGAATGAGTCTAGCGTTAAATGAGTGAATGCTGACAGGAAAGCGAATGCCCCTGCGTTTACTACCGCGGCCACCAGCGGCGCTGTAGCTACGTTTTGCATACCGCCCATGACCACGGGGATGCGGATATTTAGCGTCTGAGTGAGCCAAGTTTGGACCATGTTAACGCTGTGATTGGAGAATATGAGTTGGTGTGTGTATAAGTGTAGTATTTTAAACTAGTGAGTCTAATCTAACAGCGGCTTTATATAAACCGCGATCTGGTTCGCGCCGGCAGATATCAACGTATAAGCCGAGGATGAGATGCTGCGCCCCACAAACCGAAATGCATTCTGCCGTAGCAATCGCCGCTGGATATGCGGCGGTGGCACTGGGGCGCTGGGGCGCTGGCCATCGGTGGATCGTCATAGCGGATTTTACCCCCCCTTTTTTTTCATAGCACTGCTGAATCATTGCTATTTTAGCATGAATGAGTACACTACATGAACCCTACCCCCCCAAACGCCGTCCAGCCGCACCGAATTAATTACTGCTTAGAAATACACATTATATGTGTGTACATATATATCTTCTCAGCCGCCCCCTCCCGGTAACCGCTTTCAACTGTTCGATATTTATCTAATCTTCTTCAGCCCAAGCTTATTTTTTGGCTCCTAATATATAATGACAGCTCCTAAATTGACTCTTTATACTACCAGCACACCCAATGGTGTCAAGGTTTCAATTGCTCTCGAATTACTTAAGTTGGCTTATGAAACCGTAGCCATCGATATTGGTAGCGGCGAACAGAAGAAATCCTGGTTTACTGAAATCAACCCCAATGGCAGAATCCCCGCTTTGAAGGTTGAAAATACCACCACTGGTGAAGTCACCAATTTGATGGAATCTGGTGCCATCCTCATGTACCTGGCCGAAACCTTCGACCCCAACCATACCATATCTTATCCCAAGAACACTGCGGAATATTGGGAAACTGTACAATGGTTGTTTTACCAAAACGCCGGTATAGGCCCCATGCAAGGTCAGGCTAATCATTTCGCCAAGTTTGCCCCTGAAAAGATACCCTATGGTATCAATCGTTACTTGGCCGAGACCCGCCGTTTGTACACCGTTCTATCGGAACGTATTGAAAAGGTCGGTACCGGTTACGTTGTAGGTGACCATATCTCCATTGCCGATATTTCCCTTGTTGGGTGGCTTTTGCGTGCTCCTTGGATTGGTCTTGAATTGTCTACTGAGTTCCCGATTTTACAAACCTACGTTGAACTGCTACGTTCAAATCCTGATGTCCAAAAAGGCTTAAACGTTCCAAAACATTGGGATGCTCCCCGTGTTTTCAAGTAGTTTATATATTATATACTATCATCTGTAGATGCTTTAATTCACTATTTATTACTCATTATTCATTCTTAATTTCAAACCGTTATCGTAAAAGGTTAGGGTTGATTATATCTAGAATACTTATACCTTCAAGTGTAGAAATGAAATTAAAGAATCCCCATAGGGGAATATTTTGACATCCATAAAGGCAGTAATAATGTAGTAATGAAAGGTAAGAAAAATTATATTTATACAAATCGTAGAAACTTGTATTGTAGAAACATTATGCGGTAAGACCGAGTAACAAAGCATTGATCTTTCAGCGATAGAGAAATATTGAGAGATTAAATGCAAAGGAAATTCATGTGAATTTAATCTTTCTCATAAAGGCGATTATATATAAGTGCAAAACCAAGATTAATATTTGAATCTTAATAATGGGAGCATTAGAAAAAATCCAAGACTAGCTAGTATGACGTAATGTACTATATAACGCGTTCGACACGTTACCGCACTTCATTAACGCGTATTTTCGCACTTCTCACCACTTCACTTCACTCTAACAATTAAGAAACTAATATAATGTCCTACGCCTACCAATCACGCGATAACGATAATGCCGGTGGGTTCAACTCTGGCGGATTCAATAACTCTCAATCCTTTGGTGGCAACGATGGTGGCTCAAATTTTGGCTCCCAGGCCCGGAAACAGAATCGTAGTTCGCTTCGTCCAGTAACTATTCGGCAGTTAACTTATGGGTTATCGCAATCTGCTCCCGAATCCCCGCTCCTATTAGATAATGCTGAAGTTCAAACGGTTTCTCTGGTGGGTGTTATTCGTGAACTCAGGGCCATGGCTACTAATACCACTATTAAGATTGAAGACGGTACTGCCGGTCAGTTTGAGATCAAGCAATGGAACGATGTTAAGGATGACTCGGGAATGGGCAATGATGAAAATCCTAATGGTTTAACGGTCGGTCATTACGTGCATGTTGTTGGTATTATTAAAACTTTTAATGATAAAAAATCTGTTAATGCCCAGCTTATTCGCCGTGTTGTAGATCACAATCAAGTTATATACCATCAGCTACATGCCGCTCAGGTAACTTTATCCTTGCGGATGGGTCCTCCTGGTAAGGCTAACTCCGATTCCAATCGTCCAGATTCCACATACAATAACAATAACAACAACAGTAACAACAACAATAGCAATAATATTAACAATACTGCCAGTAGTAATAATGGCTTATTTGTTGACGCTAATTTACCCCAGGGAGGATCGGACTCACAGCGACTATTATCCTTCTTGAAGGCTACTGATGAAGCTGCAACTGGCATTCATTACGGTGAAGTTTCTGAAGCCCTGAATATGCCAGCTGCGAAGACAAAGGACATGCTAGAAGCTCTTTACGAAGAAGGTCTGGTTACCTGTGTTGATGATGAAATGAACGTATATGCTCCCATCGGTTAGAGGTTGTTAGAGCTGTGTATACCTACAGGTATATATATTTATATATCAATTTATAATATTGATATATGCTCTAGGGGGGTATTCTATAATCTATAATGAAGAAAATAATAAATGAAAAACGCGAAATCTCAATAATTAATACCACCTTATCTGAACCATTAATCTCTCATTTTTATTATCTTATACAAATTACATAATGAACTTTAAGTTAACGTCAATAGGATGCGAAGCACTTAATTGGGGTTTTTGTTCATACTTGCCCGCTAATACATTACGCATACTTTGCAATAAAGTTAAATAACTTTGGTTAGGATCAGTTTGCATTACCTTAATGAAAGCATAACTCATAGCGCCAGTGGCCTTACCACTTTCGACGGCATCAGCACTAGTTTGTGAATCCTTACAACCACTAATACCAATAGCATCACAAGAAGCAGTCCTGGTATTCTTGGCCGTAGTTCGTGCTTCAGAGCTACCACCGTTACGAGCTAATTTGGCTAATCCTGTTAAACTCTTGAACATGCCACCTACATCACCACGTTCGTAGGAAGTGAAGGCACTCAGTAAACCCATACCGGCTTCCTTACCCATATTAGGCTCCTTAACAACACCCTTGGTTGAGTATACATATGGTAAATCTAACGCAGTACCAGAATGACATGAATCAAATAATGCCGTAAGACGGCACCCGGCAGGCAAGGGTTTAACTAAAGTGGCGTGCATTTCATCATCGACAATCATACCGGCCTGTTGGAAATCAACGGGGTAAATAGTCTCATCGTATCCATCTTCCTCATCACCATCAGTATCCTTAGTCTGACCACCATGACCTGAGTAATGAAAAAATAAGGAGTCATCCTGGTGCGCACCACTAGTCAACCATTGCATGGCCCTCAGAATATTGGCTCTTGTTGGTAGGGATCTTGAATCATTGTTATCGTCAGTTAAAATTACCATATCATCCGCTTTGTAACCCTGATTAAGCAAAAATGCCTTTACATTCTGAACATCATTGATACATCCACGTAACGCATTGGCTGAACCAGTGTAGTTGATGCCCACTAATAAGGCCTTACGACGGCCATTACAATTGGAATATTGGTATTGATACCCATCAACACCAAACGATTGAGGTGTAGTACTAGGTTGGGAAAAGTTTCCCTGACGATCACCCTGGTAATTTTGTTGTTGATAATTTTGACCTTGTTGTTGGTAACCTTGGCCTTGCTGGTCGCCTTGTTGTTGGTAGCCGCCCTGTTGTTGGTAGCCGCCCTGTTGTTGGTAGCCGCCTTGTTGTTGGTAGCCGCCCTGTTGTTGATAGCCGTAGCCTTGATTTCCTTGTTGACCTGAATATGACATAGAGTTTTGTTCTTGTTAGTACAACTTTTTGTGGTGAGAGCCTCGCGAAGTACGGTTTCGACAACGGAGCTACCCTTCGCTCCCAGCACCGGCTACGTACATGCCGTAATAACGCACTTATGGGGGGTTATTTTAATCTTTAATCTTCAAGCATATTGCTTTTCCGCTAATATATAGGAAAAGTATCAGCTATTCTATGGAAATCAAAAGGCTAAAGGTTGTCATCAGTGTTTATAATTAAAAATTATTTTATCAGTTACAACCTAGTTGTGACAGTGTTTACGAAGTACAACTGACATATATATTATCATAAAGATCAATAGTTTCAAACGAAATTGCATATTCGGGTTTGCGCGTATATATATACATTTCCAAGAAGACGGTTTGTGGCTAATTGTTCCAGTGACAATCGGGTTTATGGGATTCCACGAAAGCAGCAGCTGAGATATGATTACAATATTCAGTATCAAATAACAAAACTAATAAATATTATATGGCAACCAGTGCGGTATTTTACTCACTGAATTTTTTTGGTTTCCGATCTTTTCAGAGTATCTTTACAAAAGTCTATCGTACCACTATGCCTCAAATTATTCAAAATGGGTTTACGCAGACTATTAAAGTACTAAAGTCCCATTTTGTGACTTCAATTAGTTCTTTATTTAGCACAATCTATCTTTTACCTCAAATGGTTAAATTATTCTTATGACATATCTTTATTGCTAAATTATAATAAAGATTATAACAATTTTTGTGAACGAGTTAATTTTACAAAACCATAATTGATAGATACGAATATTTGAAATAATCACATAAAATTGGTATCTTGGTTCGTTTCCGGGGCAGTGTAAGAATCTATAGATTCTTTCATTATCTAATCACCGACATAAGTCTCAGTGGCTTAGGTCATCAATCGCAATTGGAAAAGATTTATATACAAATCTCGTTAGTTAGATCCTATCCTAAGTCACTCCCTAGTGAATTACCCTTGTTTATTATAACTATATATATCTCCCTACAAGTCTAGCTCTTATGCTACGGTAATATATTATTACACCCTTTAACTCTATTCCTCAACAAACCCCTATCGGCCTTTACCAATTCATATTAACTAAATTAGAGAACCTTAACTAGGCTTCGCCTCGTTACCGTTACAGGCAGCATATGCATTTTATTTTTTAGATAGGATACAATGTCCAGAGGTAGAATAATCTCAAGTTCTGGGCGTATAGTGTAGTTGGTTATCACGCATGATTTGCATTCATGAGGTCTTTGGTTCGATTCCGAATTCGTCCATATTGTTTTTTGTTTGTTGAACTGTGTTTATAAACCGGCTGGAGAGAACAATTTTTTGCAGGCGAACCGTTAGTAAATTCCAACAAACAAATATCTGTCAAGACTCTTACCGGTAAGAACATCACTATCAGGTGTGTGTCTTCCGACTCCATTGACAATACTAAGTCCCAGGTCCAAGATAAGAAAGTTATGCCCAACGACCAAATAGGGCTTATCCTCACTGGGAAGTAATTAGAAAATAGTAGAACACTTCGATCAAAACATTCAAAAGCAATCTACTCTTCACTTAGTCCTTAGACTTCGTGATATGGGTATTATGAGAAACAAGAGGGTCTACACCATCCCCAAGAGGATCAAGCATATCCATAGAAGGTTAAGCTCGCTGTTCTTAGCAGTATCAAGGTTGACGGCATTGATAAGGTTCGACGTGTGACTGTCGTCATGGATGTTCATGCCGACAGATAATACTACGGTAAGTGTGGTCTCGTCGTAGTTAACAAATAGCATGGTGATGTTAATAAGATTTTATATGATTCAATTATTTTGTATCTATATCTTTTATAATATTGTAAATAATATCCGCCAACTTTTTAAGATAACAAATTTAAACCGAATGACAGGGAAAAAAAAAATGTAATCTCTCGGCCAATTATCTGTTTTCCTCATATATATACTATCATTACTTTTAAACTGGAGTTATCTTTTTCTTGAAGGGTATTAATATCATTTTTTCCATTTTTTCCATTCTTTCTATTATTTCTCTTAACTTAGTTTTTAATATTAATTATTGTGGCTTGTATAACCATTCCTGGGGGGTCTCCTTTAAAACAATAAATCATTTTAATTATCAAAACAATACAAAATATATTCATAGTCAAAGTCAAAGTAAAGAAAGTATTATAATTTCCTTCAATTTTGATTTAATAGAATTTTATATCATCTTTAAAGTGGTTCTCAAAATATTAAACCCCATTTTTTCGCATCCCGCATAAATTTCTAAGTACTAAAAAATTACTAGTTTTAGCATTCATGAATTGCTTGATTATTATTTAAACCCTTTTATTCTGCAATTTAAGTATTAGAGTTATTCGAAAAGCTTATAAATCTAATTGAACACCGAAAATCATTAAAAAGTGATACATGTTTTGTAAAAGGATAACAAGCATTTCGAAATCAAAGAGGGATCAAAAAAAAAATAATCAGACTTAATTTTTGAATGGAATATACATGTGAAAAGTTTGAAAGTTAAATATCATACAAATTAAACGGTTTTTCAATTTTTTTGGTTTTTTTAAAAATTTATTTTAATACGAATCTCAGTTCATAAATTTAAATAATTTATTGAGCCTTGAAGGAAGGTTGGTAACCGGCGGGGGCCGCTTCCTTGTTGAATCTTCTTCTATAAGTACCTTCACCACCTTCACGTCTGGGACCTCTGGCACCATCACGGGGACCACGGGTAAGAGTTTGGGGACGAACTTCCTTAATGTGGGTAGCGGGGACAATTTCTTGGGGAAGATGTAACCACTCACGGAGGAACTCAACACCTTCGTCAGTAAGGGTGTAGTAGTAGTAGTTCCAGGAGAATCTGGTCTTGACGAAACCCTTGGAGGTAAGAGATTGAAGAGCCTTGATAACGAAAAGATTTCTAGTATCAATTTCTTCGTGCTTGGGTTGGTCGTAATCCTTCTTGGCGACAACAACACCTTCTATTTAAATAGAAAATCAAACATATGGTTAGTCGATAATTCCTTTACAGTATTTCTTAAATGGCAATTTTTTATGGCAGGCACAATTTGATTATGATTACAGTTTGTTCCCAATAAGCAATGCCACATACTCTCAAATGTATGTTTTCGAACAGGCATGCATGAAATTTGACGTTAAATTCGGCATATAACAGTTTATATGCGCCGAATGAATAATCAAAAACTCCCTAATTCAAGGAAAAAAAATCATACTTTTTCGGCTTATATTTTACCATATATATATTCGATCCCACTAGTCTCTGAAATCTTGAGAATTTTCAGAAACCGTGGGAACTTTGAATTTTTGCTAAGCAGCTAGTCCAGAAACAACCTGACACCAAGGTCAAACCTCGCCATTCTCTCAAATCACATCAGTTTGTTTCCAAACAATACCTTTCGAAGAGTATTCACAAAAAAACACCTTAATCACATCAATGAAAACTTACCCTTGAAAAGGTAAACGTGAATCTTCTTTCTTTCTTCCTTGGGAATAAGCATAATGAACTATTATAGATGTGTGAGATACAGGGAATTGAAAGGAAGAAAGAAACGCAGAAAAAATTCAGTAGAATAGTGATTGGTCCCAGCAACGAGTCCGGTCGAGAATCCATGATTACTCAGCCGTTAATATATAGTCAATTAATGGCTCGGCCTACTAACCCGATCCCACCCACTCGGTACATTTCAGAATGGATCCAGTCAGAGAATACTTAGGGCTAAACCCTGGCTCATATCCCGGCATATCCTTGCAGTGTGCCTTTCATTATGAGCCCGTGGTAACGATAATGATAATCACGAAGGTTAGGAGTCCTTTAGCGCAGAAGACTCAAATCAGTTTATATTCGTCATTACTCAATCATCAATAAAACAGTATTGGATACGACTGTTATTAGGCTATATTAGGTCAATCAATTTTTGTTAGAGAAGGACAATTTTCTTCGATCTCTTAATCTTGGTCTTAGTCCAGCAATTGCCACACAAACCTTTGAAAGCATACCATACCATACCAAGCACTATTCCAATCAACCATAATTGAGCTTCAAGATGCCAGATTATCTCTCTTGGATCAGATCATTTGAGAAATGGTTTAATGTGCACCGAGCTCTGAGTATACCCCTCATTAATTGGGGTATGCTTCTCTTTTTTATTACATTCCTCATAAGACTCACGATAAGATATAATGAGCTGTATACCAGGCGAGCAATTACAACGCTAATGGTTTCTAATACACTGTTATATGGTTTAGCTGATACTTTGGCCCAAACAATTCCATCGGTAATAGCATATAGAAAGGATCAGCAAAGTATTATTTTAGAGGATGTAGCGAGGAATGAATTTCGAACGCGCCTTGCTAATGGCAATACCCTACAGCGGAGAGCTAGTGGTAGCAATATCTATGTTAACACTGACGAAGACGATGCTATAATGGTCAAACGGCTTATCGAGGAGAATATTGGGCTGGAAGACTATGAAGATCATGCTGACGGTGTTTCACTTGGCGGTAAGAGTTCAATAAATGGCGAATCACAGTTTTCAAGCCAATCTTCGGTTTATGGTAATGTTACTTTGTTTACTGATATCAATAATGAGCCATCATTTTTTAATACTAGGCGCTTAATTTGGTTTATGGTTTGGGGGTTCTGTTACTCATTTATCCAATATCCCTGGTATAAGATTCTAAATTCATTATATGATGAGAAAAACTTATTTCTTAATACTCTTCAGCGGGTTTTAACGGATCAATTAGTGTTCTCGCCCGTTAACTTGGTTGCGTTCTTTACCTACACTACTATTGTCATCGAAGGCGGTGACGGTGAAGATGTCAAAAATAAGATAAGGAAGGTATACTTACCAACATTAGCGACTAATTACTGCATCTGGCCCCTTGCGCAATTTATCAATTTTATCTTTATTCCGGTTCAGGGTCAGGTTCTTTTCGCATCTACTATTGGGGTCTTTTGGAATGCATTTTTATCCATGAAGGTCTCATCCGCATCATCCGAGTAGTATAAATATATATAAAAGAATGAGGCGAGTGATTCAATAGAATATAATCTAATTAATCAATCAATCGAATATAATTTAATTTAATCGAGCGTAACCGTCCTTCTCATTAACCGCCATTCGGTAGATAAGGCCGTGTCACATGACCCAACGTCGCCGATAAGGCTTCTGACGCCGCGGCGCTGGCCAAGCGGTCAGTGTGACTGCCAGTTCCCGCCGGTCAGACAGGCGGAGGCGCAGCCGAATATCTCAGCATGGCCTGGAAAACGTGACCTGGGCTCCACGGGTTAGGGCCAAACTCCCAGCCCAGCGTGAGCTAGAGCCAGGTTTAACTATGCGCGGCCAGCTGGGGGGCCAGACGAAGGTGAATTTCCCTTTTCTCCTTCTTTCCGCTAGCACTAGACATTATCGTTACAGAGGCAGTACATCATGAAAGTATGTAAAATTTTGAACCACCCGACTGTCAGAGGGTTTACGAGGCTATTACTAGTTTTATTCAGTAGAGTTTAGATGAACGACTTTAGGTTTGATTAATTTTTCGGCTTTGTTCTCGGGCTTCGGTCAATGAGTGCCCTCCGCTGAAAGTTCAGCGTCCTTAGGCCCTTATTTCAAAATAACCGTATAGAGTAGGGTTCCCCTGTCGGCCTACAAGGAACGTATACTTTGCTTAGGAAGTCAGTGACCGTGATTCAGTATTGCTCGCATGATATTATCTCTGTCAATTTTCTGTTGTCGAGTTCCCCATTAGTGTTTTTTTTGTTTACTTTGGGGGGAAAATTTTCAGAAAAGAACTGTCTCTAACTTTTGGCAAGATATCCTCAAAGCACGAGAGGTCCCTGTTATAATCTAGTCTTTAATGTTTAATTTGGGCCGTGAAAAGCTTTATATTAGCAGAAATCTTATTTCTACTGGCTGAGATATTGTACTTTTAATCAGTAGTCAAACGGCAAATTTCATCTCCATAATTCAAAACCTCGGAAATCATAAACCGCTGAAAGCTTCTTCACCTCTATTGAAATTACTATGACTTAATCTCAAATCCTCTCCATTTATGTTATGATAAAACTAACCTAATTTTTAGCTTAACATTTCCTATCCCGCCAACGGCACTCAAAAGTGTATCGAAATCGATGACGAACACCGTGTTCGTT